>CM045455.1:24823499-25123439 GCA_024666655.1 Dascyllus trimaculatus
TCTTCAGAACAGTGCAATTAATTTCAGCGCCGGTGTCAGAACCTTTGGGGAAATCTGACCTGTTATTGCCTCTCAGAGTTGTGCATGTTCTTTCTCTCACTCGAGGTACCAGACAGGCATTCAGAATTCATTTCAAGGCTCATGCCGCATTCACGGCTTCCAGAGAAGTTTCCTTTCTCTGTTTCATACGTGGAGTAAAGCTGAGCTCTGATGCTGAATAAAAGCAGCGGTAAAATACGACTGAAAAGTGTGCGTCTGTTAGCACCTAAAAACATTTCTCCTACAGAATAGAAAGTACTATGATTCTTACTTTGAAAACCTTTGGAGTACAAATCAAGGTCAGCACTTCTTTAATCCATCTGCCAACTTTTGGCTTTTTTTGACCTCCTTTCCCTGTTTGTGGCTTTAAGCCTCAAATTAATTCTTTCCCACTAAAGGTGTTAATCTGTCTGAAGCATCTCCTGCTTTCTTGCTTTAAAAAAACAACTAGTTTGATTTCTAAAATGACTTTCAAACTGTAATTTTTAGTAAGGTTCTCAAAATATATAGCAAATTTGTTTGGGAATATTTTCTGATGGGGAAAATTTATAAGTCTGACTGAAACTCACCCACGCTCATCCCTCGCATGCGCACTTGCTTCATGAAATAGACGAGCAAGTTCCTTTGGTTTAAATCCTAAGAATTCATACGTGAAATGTCTATTAGTTCGTTCAATTTCCGGCAGCCAACAAAGGAAAATAAACTACAACCTTCATACACAGGAAACCTTGACTTTTTATAGGGAGTCATATGGCCTTTTGCAGAAACAGTAGAGTTTCTTGTGATCCTCTGAAGTAGAAGAAAAAAGAATTTTCTTCTGGATTAATAAAGATGCATTTTTGTCTTATTATGGATAAAGCTTATTATTCTGTACGACTCAAGGACATGTAACAAATGTAAGATCATTATTACCTTCAGTGAAAGGAATGGCGCTGTAGTGGCAATATAGAGGACGGTATGGAACAAAGTAGATCGCAACACAAGGACAATTTATAAGAAATAAGCATATAAGTACAAAAGTGTTCGTACTGAAATAACTGGGTCACAAACCCAAGGTTACGAAAGCTACAACTTCACAGCAGTCATTAGATTTCTGATCCTCATTAATAGCTTGAAGATTTATTGAGATGTTTCTACTTTCAAATTTATAAAGAAGGAACAGGACAAAGGAGAAGAGTTCATCTTATCTGTTTAAAAACTCCAGAAGCAACCGTTATTGATTAGTCGTCAACTGGTGAATTCATCAGCAGCTCTGTTGATGATCAATCAGTCAGTTTGAGCAACTTATTAAGAAGGTAAAGTCAGAATTCTTTGACTCCAGGTTCTTAAATGTGAATATTTTCTGGTTTCTTTACTCCTTTATGGTGAAAACTGTCTGGATTGTGGACAAAACAACATTTGATCTACATTTTATTTTTTTTTACCCTTTTCTGACATTTTATGGACAAAACAACTGACTGACTGGTCAAACAAAATAATATACAGATTACTCAACGATAAAGGTAATTGTTAATTGTTGCAACAGTAGAACCTAGCAATATTAGTTTGCACAATGCACATTTCTCATCCAGTCTGCTTGACACACTTGTGAGTAAAGCACATAAACAAACAGTTATCTAATAATGTCAGCATGATTGCAACATGCACTGCCGGCAATGCTAATCAGGGATTCAGGATTATAATTCACTGAAGGGAAAACAGTCCTGCAAGTTTACTCGAGTATCTAACAGTAACGTTTAAGGACGCACATTAAACAGGAACAGAGACACATATCTCTGAACAAAGCAACTGCAGGGAATGCACACATCTGTAATAAACAACATGTGGAGTCCTCTGAAAATCACATACTCTCAGGCTGGATGCCAACTGTGCCACTATTAGGGGGTTGCTTTAGACCTACCTTGAACCTTGAGGGTTTGGAGATGAAGGCAGGGTAGAGAGATTACGAGGTGAGAAGGAGGGAATGGAGGAGGAGGGGAGGAAGGCTGGGAGGGCTGGAAGTGTGAATGATGGGGAGGATGTGGGAGGATACACGGGGCTGGGGGCACAGACATTTTGGATCGTTGCAGCGTTGCTGTTGTGTGATTTTACTGTTAGTGGGTGGTTGTCGATTAAAGCTGCAGCGAATAATCAATTAGTTCTTTCAGTTATACAATTCTGGTAATCAGTGAATGAGTTTGAGTCATTTTTTCGAGAAAAAAAGTACAAATTCTCTGATTCCAGTTTAATAAGTTTGAATATTTTCTGTTTTCTTTACCCCTCTGTGGCAGAAAACTGAAAATCTTTGGGTTGTGGACAAGACAAGACGTTTGCGGACGTCCTGTTGCACTTTGGGAAACACTGATTGAAAATTCTCTCACATCTGATAGAGCAAACAGTGAATCAATTCAACTAATTCACACTGGATATATATATGTTTGTTGGGGCCTTGTTGCTGATATAATAACATATTTCACCTTCAAAAAATGTCCACATTTGTCTCAGAGATCAAAGTTTTATGCTCAATAAAAAGTCAATTTTCCTAAATCCTGAAAGCCCTTATATATATACATACATATAAGACAACCAGACATTCCTCTGTTCATTACTGTGTACAAATGTATTGTACGAACCTCATGAGTCCTGCTGCTGCCGGCAGACACACACACAAACTTCCCAGCAGGGAGAAACATTTCCACTCCAATGCTTCACCTCCACTGCTGCAACTCCATCCTGAGGAGGGGGAAGAAGTGCACATGATGATGTAAAACCCATGTAGACGTGTGCGGTTAATATATACTGAAGACGTGTATTCAGCTGAGGGAAGCAGCGCTGCATGATAAATAATAAACTAGAGCGGGAAGAGGAAAATATATGGCATGTATGGCAATAACATGATACATTAAGTATTTGTCTGTGTGTCTGCATTGGAAATGATAAATTGTCATAATTATATTAAAGGAACTGATGGTTTCTTTCTTATTAACTATAACAGGAGCATTCTTGTATTGTTTCTGCATCTCCACTGCAGCTACCACTAATAATAATAATACCAATGTTAATGATTACAAACTAAATGACAGAATGCATGTGATTGATTCGAATGTTAACCAATAAATCTGTCAATATCTGACTTTTAATTGTGTTCCACATGTTTCTCATTATTGTATTTACTGCAGATCAAAGCAGTGATTTTGCTGTTACAGTAATAAATACAAATCACGAGCACAATGTTTAAAATACGCACATTTCAAATAAATATTTTCCTCCTGTGGGCCAACACTGTGACTCACGCTGCAGTAAGTGGATTTGTGGTCATGTTCTAGTGTCATCTGGGCCTTTTTAAAATACTCTGCGAGCTGACTTTTTGATGTCTAATAAAGAACAAATGCGGCTGTAAAGCAAAGGAGAAGAAATTAGACAATAAGCGGAGGAATAAACACAGCCCCACTGGCTCTTTGTACAAGGATTTCAGTTATTTTAAGTGTATGTCATCAAGTGCTCGTGCTGTCACAAAAACAAGGCCGGCTCCTTGAAATCCCGACGAATGTCTGATGTAAAAATGTCTCCAAGTGAATCATTCTGAGCTGAACAAAACTTTCCGTGCTCGCGATGTTTTTTTGTATTTGTGTTCATGTGGCCGAGCCGAGGAGCAGATTCTGATACATGAGCTCTCTGAGGACCTCCGAGCCGCCGAGCCGCTTCTCAGGGTGAATCATGACACGGATTGATTTAAACCTGAGAGAAACCAGATGCAGCCGCAGCAGTTATGAAGAACCGGGAGAATTAGCAGGGCCCAGATTTTCTGCCCATACGGCTTCAATAGCTGCCATAATAACCAGTCCTCTTAATATTAAAGTACTTTATGAGGGTCATATAAGGTTATTAAACATGGACATGTTATTTATAGAACACGACTCACTGGCGTTCATCAAAGCTAATGGACAAGCTGAGAGTTACTGATATGGTTTGTTCAGTGCAGAGGAGGAATATTTTACACGCATTCATTTGTTTTATAGCTGCAGTTTTTTTCTTTCTTCATTTTTCAGTTCAAACATGAGGATCTGGCAGCAGCGAGGACTCAACAAGAACATCCCGCTTTTATTTTTTCTCGACCTCAAAGCATTAAGCGACTGATCTTTCTTAACCTCTTTCTGCAGCAACTTCTGGTGTTTGGACGGAAGCGTTTGCGGTTTACAAGTCAAACAAGTTGCTCATGAACTCGGAGGTCTGTATGAGACTAATGCAGCTCTAAGAATAATTAGCAAAGTATAAGCTACAAATGCATAAATTAAATGTTTATACTTCATGTACTCCTGCTGTTTTGTGCCCTTCTAGCCACAAATCATTAGTACTTTACATTTTACATGAAATTTGGAAGGCATGTGGGCAAGATGTACAGGAAATGTCAAATTTAAAGAGTTTTTAGCGTGCATATATCAAAGAGAACTGGATACCAGATGCCAAAAATGGTGGCGACTCACTTGAATAAAAGCTGTTCACTCGGTGCATGAACCAATAAAGTCTTCTTAGCTTCCATGTTGTGTTGCTCACTGCACATGGGCGTCAGTGTTTTCATCAGCCTGCGCTACTCGTGGGATCAGCATAGGCCCACAGACTTTACATAGCGATGGTGTATTGAAAATAAAGCTCTTTTTTCAAGGTGGTGTTGAGGTTTCACAATTCATGCATTAAAAATTCATGACAGAAAGAGTAAAGCCTGACCTTGTCTGGGTTGTCAGCAGTTGTACAGATGTATCTTTAATAATGTTGGTCTAAGGGGGGGAAAAATGCATTTCGCAAAAAAAATAAAACATAATAAATAAATAAAAAGTAGCGGCTAGACTGAGTGGCAGCGCACTATGCGGCGCTCTCCCACAGTTTTTAGTGGTTTCACTTAACAAAAGAACAAGTGCAATTTAAAAAGAAGGTTTATTCACCGTTCTAATTTTTAATATCAATTGATAGATCAAGTAACTTATGCTTGTGAATTTAATGCATACATTTCACGTTACAGCAAAGGTCTAAAAACGATTAGGATTAAATGCACAGATTATCAAAGAAAAATCAACATGTTAGTGGCTACAGTCATCAGGAGACTCTGTTGTTTTATGAAGCTGCAAAACAAAACTTCAACTCTTAGCACATTTGTCAGGGCATCACATTTGGAACATGCATATATTTTGATCAGGCATAACATTATGACCATCTGTCTAATATTGTGTTGGTCCCCCTTATGTGGTCAGAAATGCTCTGAACCATTGGGCATGGACAAGAGGACCTCTCAGGGTGTCCTATGGGGTCTGGAACCAGGACGTTGGCAGTGGATCCTTTGGGTACTCTGACTCTGTCAATCAAACTTGTTCCACTGCATCATGTTGATGCTTGATCACAATGGGGTGTAGGAAGTTTGGAGGTTAAATCAACATGTTGGGCCATTGTCATGTTCCTTAACATGTTCCTGATTGTTTGATGTTTTTTTCCTGTGGTGGGGTGCATTTTCCTGCAGGGGTAGGCCAGTGACATTTGAGATTTCCATTTGCATGAGGGAGTGTGTTTGCTGTGGGACAATGTTTATTTGGGTGTCTAAGTTTCATCAACACAGATGTTAAAATCCAAGGTTTTCCAGCAGAACAACACATAGTACCAATATGATCAACGTTATTCACTTCACTTGTCAGTGGTCACAATGCTGTGTCTGATCAGTGCACATTTTTCTGGTGCATATCATTAAAAAGTTATTTTTGTCTCACACATAATGTACAGATGTTCCCTGAATGCCTCACATGCAGGCTACAGTAGAATGAAGCTAAGGGACTGTGCACAGAGAAGCTTCTAGTGTCCACTCAGTTACTGCAGCACAAGTGACAAAGACAGAAGTGCAGAGAACTTAAATTGACATGTTTCCCTCTTGTGCAACATCAGTGCACTTTCTACGTTTAAAAAGTCTCTGTACAACATCATTTTTTTTCTACATATCCAACAAAGTGTGGAATATCCGTTTTTTCTACTCTGAAGAGTCTGTGCAGTATCACTATTTTCCTGCATATAAAACAATCCTGTACAATATCGCTGCTTTCCACATTCAGTGGAATCTGTGCAGTATCTTGAATTTCTACATATGAAAGTATCTGTGCAATATCAACAGCATTTGTGTACGTTATCTTGATTGTTTTTTTTTTCAACTGATGTCCCTACATTTTTGTCCCCTCTGGTGCTGTAATACTGCACATTTCCCAACTGTGGGGTTTATAAGGGCTTATCTTATCTTATATTTAAATGTCATCATAATTAATCATGTTCACTTAATTGTGAGAAGCCAAAATCATGATCCCATTAATTGCGCAGCCCTACAGCTTACTTTATGTCTATTTTTTTGCAACCAAATCCAGCATTACAGGTAAACAGATTCCTGAATCTCCAGGTAGCAAAAGATAATAGAGCCTCTAACTAACATGATCCCAGTAATTTTGTTTCTGTGTTTGAGCCACCTTGATCAGCAGAAAGTAAATTCACTTGAAGATGTTAAATATTTGTAGGAGTGCCTGGAGTGTTTAGCTCAGGTCCGTACAGGAGCCAGCAGTCGGTTTAGAGAGCTGACAGGACAAATATCAACAAGCAGAGAGGGGAAAAATGACTCTTCCCCAGTGACTCCCAGAGGATGTCAAGTGAGACCGAGTGTGTGTAGCTGTTATCATGGACTTGTGCGAGCATCTGTATATGTGTGCACGAGCATGAGTGCACATGCTGTTTATTAATGTGCACGTGTGTCTGCCAAACATCTGGCCGCACCTCAGTGTTTGAACATTTACACAGCACACACAGGTCAAAACAACAACTGCCAAATAAGTCATCTGGAGTGAGATTATGGAGGTAACGGCATATGTTCCTGAGAGCTAATCATTATTTACGTTCATGTGTTTCCGTCCTCCGTCGTTTCCCAAAAATCAGTTATGGATGGCCCCATTTGGATCCATTCTCTAAACAGGTTTTGCAGCCGGGCCCATTCGAGGCTCCTAATATTTACATCCGGACACGAGGTGATCTGACGTTTTCTCGTCTCTTCTCCCTCAGACAAATGATTTTTCTTTCCTCTGCAGCGAAGCCACCAAAGTCTACAAAAAAAAGGCATTTCATCTCGCTGCTGCCGTGGCACGGATCCCGCTCGCTCCCTCATTTCTCTCTAATTATGTCGCGCTATGTATTTTAAATTGCTCCATAAAAAGTGTTTCATGTAAAAAAAAAAAAAAAAAAAAAGTAAGGGCGTAGAACCCAATTAGCGCACGGAGCAATGAGAAAGCATGCTGTTCCCGCTCAATAGAGTCAATTATAAGTGGACGTGGAGGTGTGTGAGTGTGTGTGTGCACGAGTGAAATGAGCCACGTGGGACTCGTCTCCACCTGAATTGACGGTATCACGCAGTCGGAGCTCGGGCCACATTTTCACGGGGCATTAGGAACCGGTGTTTAATTGCAAGCAGGTTCAGTAAATTGATTTTGATTTAAAGTGAACAGAAAATGTGGCATTAAGAGCAAGAGATGCGAATGAAAGAGCTGTTTGAAGCGGTATTCTGTGGTTTTTATTCTCCTTTTAAGTGTCGTGCGATTTAGTGTCAAATGTGCACTTAAAAGGACTTGTCCTGATCAGTAGCTACATGGTTGGACTTAAATAATTTTAATGAGAAAGGCCATAAAACACTCAGTTACAGGACACCTACAGGGGCAATGAGGCAATATTACATACAGCACATTTCGGAGTGTGAGCACTTTCAGCTTTACCTTGAAATGAAGCTAAACTCCCCACTTGTATTTCTTTATCTGTTTACATTTGTTATTGTTGTACTCCAGATACAGACATTTACATTTACATTTACTGTCGAGGATGCATTTTGAGAGACAGAGCATTACATTGCTTGCTCTTCATTTGCATAAAGTTGATGTTGAGGCTACTTTATGCATATTAAGAGCGTCTGGCTGCTGCTCGATGCCTTTTGAAAACTCTTGAAACACTTTAAAACGTTGGTTGTCGATTAAAATGCGGACAGATTTAACAGCTGCACAGCTTATTTCTTGCCTCAAATGTTTTTGGAAAGACCTTTTTTTTTGGTGAACTGTTGGTCCAGGAGTGAAGCGCTCGACCAATTAGGTGCAGCCAATGTTTGTGCAGCTGCAGGAAGGTGAAGCCTGAGTTGTTTTCCTGCTGAAGAGTAGCTGTAAGTCTTCTATTGTGATACAACCGAGCTGTATTTCCATCAAGTGTCAAATGTTGGGAAGTGGTGCAGCTTTTCTCGTCTAAATAAAATTCCCCTGTGGTCTCGCAGCATGTGTTTGCTGAGCACAATGTCATCCTGACTAACAGTGGTGATCGCCAAAACCCCCCACAAGAATCATAAACCCATATTAAAAGATATTTTTTTCTTAATTTTCTAAATTAGGGGAAAGCACACCAAGACGCAAACATACACAATGGTAAGGAATAGTCGTGTTTACATGTAATTATAGCGCGTATTTGAAATAAACTTGTGAAATGTTGCAAAGAAATGGAAGTGAATTGGGCTTGTTTCAGTTTACTGCTTGGGAGTGCATAAACCATACTGTCATCCGAAGGTAGTGGTATACGCTACATTACGCATGGCTGTAATAAACAGAGTAGAAGATGTTGGAAACAAAATTAGACTGCCAAAAATCTTAGAAGAGGAAGAAACAAACAAAACGTTGGCCATCGACAAGAGAAAATGGAGACTTCAAGAAGACAACACAAGAAGCGGAAACTGTTTCCTGAGGTGTTTTCATCTCTTATGCGCAATAACTCTTTTGATTTTTCAGCTGTTTCAGTCTCTGAGCAAAATACCTGGTTCTTTAGCGGTAGCTCCACTTTGCTCACCAGGCAGACACTGTAATATTTGGGGCTTCGGCCTTAAATAAGATTAGTGAAAGCAGAGAGAGCATCAAAGTTCCACCAAAACAATGAGCTGATAGATGCTAAAATTGCTCCGCAGATCTACAGGAAGCTGCAGAGTTGCTTGATAATTCTTTGCAGGTGTCTTTTTAAGTCAGACGTGAGTTTTTTACTAACATTTTCTTGATCAATACTGCTATTAAATACAATATCAACAATGTATAATTTCAGTACGATAGGCAGGATCTCTTAGGGTTTGTCTCTTGCAAACAGATCAATAGCTACTTTTTATGTGAAGAACAAACAACTGAAATTGAAATGGTGCCTCTTCCAAAAACAGAATGCATAGCTTTCCCTTCATATTACAAATAGGTTTCTCTTGTTAATATATGAAACAAGTCAGCAATCAGATAAAACAAAAGGTTGCGGTCATAACCCACACAGCCCAACTCCTTGCCTGTTACCACGACCTTGTTTTGAGCTTAAGCTGAACTAGAAAGTTTGGGACTCTCTGTTCTGTTTAAATGTGTTCAGGGTTTGTTTGCTGTAAAGTTCCTTCCTGCTGTTGAACAAAAATCACTCCTCTCTGCAGATCCAGTGGCAGACGTACTGTAGTGATTACTGATTTCAGCATGCTGCTTGGTGCCACACAGCAGCAGCCAGATAAGTTGTTGTTAGCCATTCTCTGGCCGTGTGTTGTCAAGGACTGCTTTGGCTATTGATTTCCACTCTTCAATAACGAATGCGTCTCCTGACCTTGGCTACATATTAAGAGGAGTTTCTCCCATTTAGAGTGGGGAAGGGGAATGAAGCATCAACAACTGATTTGGCACAAACTGCCTCACAGAAGCGATTAAAGCTCTAGATTTCAATGAGCCATTTAGCCTCTTTCTTAGCTTTCCGGTGGAGTGCTCTGTGTAAGATTAATTGTTTTATCTGAGCCAGAGCGCTGGAGATGACTACAACTTTCCTCTCTCGGACTCTGCAGCAGTATTTAACAGGCACCTTAAAGGTTCCATACGGTGTAAATCTGTTCTGTTTTGTTTGTTTTATGAACCTGGAGGTGTAAAATAAAAGCTGTGTAAATATGAAGACACTCACTGCTGCCGTTCCTCCTGGTCGCCCTTGACTACATGGCCTCCCAGCTTTATAAACCAGTCGGAATTTTACCAATAGCCATCCAGCTAAAGATTTGCATAATCCTGCCTCCTCAGTGCCTTTTTCTTCCAATGTCAGGCATTAAATGAGCAGCTTCTTAGCAGACTGCCAGGTTTATTTACTAACTAGAACTGCTTTTGCTAATTCTAAAATGTCTCTGCTACAAGCAAAGCACAGTCTGTTGACAGCAAGAGTGAACACAAGAGTCTTCATGCACAGAATTGTGTCCTTCCTGAGCAAATGTGTTGACTGAGTATGTCACCAAACAGTGTCTGTGGCTGAAGAAAACCTTTTTTGAACACATTCTGATTGAAATGATTACTAAATTAGTTATTTGCCACCCTGCCTGGTCCAAAAAATACTAGCTTCATGTACTTTCCTCCCCAGACACACTGACCTGGGTCGTGCACTGGTCAGCTTACGGCCCGGGGGTCAGTTTTCTGATATTCGTAGCCCAGTAAACATTGTCCTCTATTGCAGACATGAGGTCTTATGATAGTGTGGTTGGGTAATTAGCTTGTGCACATACAATTCATGCCTTTGTGCAATCTTTGGAATGTCTGAATCATTGGAAGGTCTGAATAGGCGAGTGGTTGAGACCGAGACGTCATTTGTGCATGTGCATCATCAAGACACCAGCACACAACTAGTTAGGGACACTCATACATGTCCAACTTCACATGAGCAGGTGATGTCCTACACAGATAATGTTAAAAAAAAACAGGCTAAAGAAAATTATGACATGAGCAAAGATAAATGAAGCAGATTACACGAGTGAAGGACAAAATTTACCTCACAGATTACTTTGTTTATTATTATTATTAATGTCAGTGTTTCCACAACAATAGGAGTATTCATTAGTGTTAGCGCACTGTCAGGCTGATGCGGCTAACGCTAACATTAGTTTTGCTCACATGCTCACAGGTCAGAGCTCTGCTGAAACTGTAATGCTGAGGGGCATTCAGAGATGAGGGAATCTTTTTTGGAAACCGATAAAGCCTGTTGGGTCTAAGCACAACCTCAACTTAGCTGGTGTTTACATCTGTTTGCTTCTCTCCTGCTCTCTGTGCTCACATATACTGGATTTTAATACAGCTAAATTCCAGATGAAGATGTTCTCATTACCTCCGTCAAGGAGGTTATGTTTTTGCCGGTAATGATTTGTTTGTTTGTTTGTGTTCAAAATAACTCGAAAAGTTATGGACAGATTTGGAAAAAAATTTCAGGAAATGTGTGAAATGGGACCAGGAAGAAAATATTCAGTTTTGGGAGATCCAGATCCCCGTCTGGATCCAGGATTTTTGAAAAAAGATTCTTTAACATTGGGAGTGTTAGAAAGCCTTGCAGTGCCGCCTTGCAATAGGAAAGTGCACTCATATGGTGGATGTTGGCCGCTCATGCTCAACCACAGCAGTGCTACGGCGTGAGAGTTGGTTACCGGACAATTAACTTTTTAACTTTTTAACGATACTTTGTCATTAGGAGATTGTGTTGGGTGTAGACTGAAGCTGCTTGGCAGAGGTCTGTGCTCTCTGAGTGCTTTTATGCTTTTATTTTTATCTACCCACAGTTGAAACACTGTGCTATTTGTACAGCATTTTGAGTTTCTGAGACCGGAGCCTGATATTACGTTTGTAAAGCAGGTAAGCTACCATACTGTTGGTTAGCTAACTTAGCGAGGCTAGGCTACTTGGAACTGCGCCGTACTTGGCCTTAAGGTTAGCCTTATTTTATCTTGCTGAAATCTCCTGGTGCTTATTTATTGTCAGAAAGCTGTAAATTGGGGTGTCTTGTTAAAACTAAGTAGTTTTTTTGACATAAGGCTGTTTGTCCTCAAACGCAGCTTGCAACAGAAATCCTATTTAGCAAAGTCAAACCAAATTCTCAAGAGGAAAATTTCTGGTCTCCCCGAAAATGTGTGCATGCACAACAAGAACTACGAAATGGCTAATATTAAATGTAACCAACTACTCTTGAATTAGATATATAAAGTAAATTAGAGGTTAGTGGATGAAGAGAGTGAAATAAACAGCGTTAATATCTTTTTTATCCAGTCAGTTTTGCTCCTCTTGCTGTCGTAGGGGGCCATGATGACATAAAGTTGGGCCCTCTCTTGTTTTGATCTATAGGCATGAGAAGGGTACAGTGTTGTTTGTTTCTTTGTTTGTCTGTGTTCAAAATAACATGAAAAGTTATAGACGGATTTGGATGAAATTTTCAGGAAATGTGTGAAATGGGACAAGGAACAAATGATTAGATTTTGGGAGTGATCCGGATCACCGTATGGATCCAGGATTTTTGTTAATGTAAGGATACTTTGTCATTGGGAGATTGTGTTGGGGGTGGACTGAAGCTGCCCGCGGAGGTCTGCACATTTCTAGTTTGCATATTTGTCTCTTTCTGCTTGTACAACAGAACAAGTTAAAAACAGTGGCAAAGCTGTAAATTCTGTGATGTTTCCTTGTCAAATGACCATAAAGTCCTGGGCCCGTATTCACAAAGCGTCTTAGAATTTTCTAAGAGAGCTCCTAACTTAGCCTAAAAATTCCTAGCAAGGAATCTTAGCTTAAGAGTGATTCAGGAAGTTTCTGAGAGCAACTCTGAGCAAGGAGGGCACACAAACTTTTATCTTAGTGAGGAGGCGTGGTTGACCCCGTTGCTAGGTGTGACGCAGTCTTCTAAAGGCTGTGATTGGTTGTTACAAAAAGGGGGAAGGACAAAAGAAAAATGTGTTCTGCGCTCCTCCTAATGAATGGACAGTAAAATCAACCGATCATAGAACTTGGACTGTATTTAGAAATCTGTAATCGTGACATTAATTTTATGCCAGGATGATGAAACTCGGCAAAATTAAATTAGTTGTGACACAGCTTCAAATGTTTGAACGTACCTCATTAAAATGCCGATTATATTGATTTGCTTATTGTTATGTTTACTGTCCATGCTGGTAATTTACTACTTCATGTGTTTGATATTAATGGTGGACACAGACTCAGCTGTCAGCAGGTCCTGTGGTTGCTGTGAGAAGCGCTGGTACGAGCTGTAATCCCAAGCAAGAGGAGATTGAAATTTTTAAATTGCGCAACGATACGAGGCTGTGAAAGACCGTAATGGTCTGACTGGTCTGACTGGTCACTCTGCTGACAGAGGGTTGTCACGGACCCAAGTCATCACTGCGACATTGGTGCATTTTACCTGTGGCCAGGTATCACAATGCTGCGATGACTTTCATCTCAGGCGTTATTACGTTACTGCGCTGAGTGGGACAGTAAACTCATCCCTGATGAGGTCAACCACAAACATTATCTCTGCACGATCGAGCCGATAGCGTGTTATTAAATCGCTGTCATTGAACGTCTTTTAACGTACAGAGAACATCTCTCCGTCCTCTCGGTTTTTCTGCCATCTTGTCTGTTTAAGACACTCTTAGGCTTCTTAAAAGTCCTCCTCCCTACTCCTAACAGTTTCTCACCTTAGGAGCTCTCTTAAGGCCTAAGACGCTTTGTGAATAACTTTTATCTTACCAAGGGGAAATTCTAAGAAAAATCTTAGAATTCGAGAAATTCTAAGATTTTTCTAAGAATGACATCACTAAGAGCTACTTTTAGCCTTAGGATGCTTTGTGAATACGGGCCCTGGTCTCACACACTCCACAATAATGTGGAGACAATCACAGATGCAGAGAGAGTCTTCTTCCTGAAGGGGGCGGGGACAGCAGCAGATTGGCTGCATTTAAAGCTACAAACACTAAAACAGCCCATTCTAAAATCAGGAGTTTTTGAGTCATGGTAAAATGAAGCTTCTTTAGAGTATTATGAGCGAAAGGCATATTCTGTGAGACTTTCATTAATTTGCTGAAAAGACGCAATATGGGACCTTCAACAGTGGCTAAATATCAGCATACAGTTTTGTCATTCTCTAGCCTGCAAACGGGTTTTCTGATGCATTTCTATAACCTTGTTTCATTGTAGCAAATAGATTGAAATTTCAGTTTTCTTGGCCTTGTGAAAAAAAATCCCTGGCATGGCACATACTAATTCATACAAAATTAGAAACAAAGGAAATGGATGCCTTCGGTTTCCTAACACATGCTGAAAGAGAGAACATTGGCTGTTTATGTCCATGAGACAGGAGCAGGTCACTGGTGTTAATCATGTCCTTTCATTCTTTTTTCCATCTTCATTTCTCACCTCACTTCCCTCTGCCACTCCATTCGCAGGTCAACGGCACTATTGATTTACACCCCTCACCTAATCACTTAGGTAACATTTCCCTGGCGGCTGCTTTTTTCCTCCCATGATTCATGGCCAAGCAGTGAAATCTCCCAGTTGCCACTAATTAAGCGTAAGGTCAGCCTTTAATCATCACCTGCTTGTGCAGCGTGAGCAGCTGCCCTTGCTGATCCGAAGCCTTGCTGAAAACCTCTGCAGGATGAGGCCTGTCAGGGAGGGAAAAAGCATATTTTTACCCGGGCTGCGATGAATGATTATAAGTTCTGTCATTTTGGCGGCTTGAAAGACATCCATTTCGTTACGTGACAAAAAAAAAGAGAAATACCGTGAAAAATCTTCCTCGGATATTTCCACAGATTGATAATTGGACCTGATGTGAGCAGATGCTCGACTGAATCACCTCTTTCTGGTTCGAACCTTCACTGCTTCTTTCACTTTTCACACACACACACACCGACACACACACATGCGTATTATACTGGCTACCCAGGACCAACTCATTCCAACTGACGTTTATGTGCTATAAGTGCCACTTTGGTCCTATGTGCGATGATTTAACCGCTTTCGACACTCGCCAAGAACTCCCTCTCCCCTATACTCTGTCTCACACCCACTGACACACACATATTAGCCGATCCACACATGGCACTCTATAATGAGTGACTGTAGGCAGGAGTTTAACCTTTCACTACGTGTGTGAAGAGGGAGTGAAAGAGTGGCCTTTTTGGAGATATTTTTAAAGCTCCAAATGGAAGTTCTCGCTTTGCTTCTCTGCCCTCCACAGGGAGGTCAGAGGTCGAGGTGGGTCACACAGCCAATTGTTATCAGGGATTATTGTTGCTCTTGAGATTTCAAATAACAGCACCATCTTCCTTCTCATCGCAAATCTCACCAGTGCTGCAGCATGTCATTAACTCCAAAATAGAGCTCATTGCAGGCATGCGAGCGATCAATAGCCCACACAAGCACACATGCATGACATCTGTATAAACAGCTTGCTTTGCTGTTAAGAATCCCAGCAGTGTGATATTTCCTTTGAGATGAATTCATGTGCCATTTACGATGTTATACTGCGTCATCTATCACACTCTACAAATTGCTGTTATTTACATCTTAGCATGCCTGGGAGTCTTTCCTTGATAAATTGAAGCTAAAACAGGAAAGCTTGGCACTTTGAGGACAATTCATTTTTCATTATTCTCCAGCCTTGCGTTTGCAGCTTTAAAAAAAAAAAAGAAATCACCGGAAAACCCTCTGTTTGGTTTGAACGAACACGGTTCGCTGTAAACCAGGTCTCCTTCAAAAGTGAAATGAGTTCATGGAGTTTGGTCACAAATCTTAGTTCACTTCACATCTCACTTTCAAGAGGTCAAACATGGAGCTTTATGGAGGAACACTGCAGGAAGGGAGCATTTACAGCCACATATCACCGGTCGCTGGCCATCACAGCCAATTCCATGTCATGCCAAAACAAAGTAAAAAATTGTCCACCAGTGTCCCGGGTGATGTATGCCTGTGCAGAGGGTAATTGCAGCAGGCAAAGGGAGAAAGCCGGAGCATGCAGCAGGCAGAAGGGGGAACGAGGGTGGAAGTGGTCCATCCGTTGGAGAGAGGACTCGTGATGGATGGGCTGCAGGAATGCCAGACCTGCTCCAGGAGATTGAGAGCAATTCTCTCAGTGCCAAAGTGGCAGAAACAAATGGCTGAGATAGAGCTCGGGTCGCATTGTTACGAACTCCCAGACACTGATGCCTTTCAGGGCGTGTGGCCTCTCTGGGGGTTTTGGGAGACCTGGCTGACCGGGTAGACGGCCGCCTGGCACCCTTATTAAGTGCCGGTCGAGGCTCACGTCTGCCTGTCCAGACACATCAAACCCTCCCAGCGAAGAGGAGGCCCAGACTCTGTCAGCAGTAAGTGCAGTGGATGTCTTCATAATCAAAAGCATTTCTTGGCAGTGGCTGCGGGGGATTTTTTTTATTATTAAAGAGAAAATCCATATTAAAGCAGAGTTCGCATGTATTTGTCCTGTGATCTGAGGAAACCGAGCCCATTCTAAAAACAGGAACAAGCCCCCTGTCTTATTCCCGCCCCAACCCCCCCCAAAAAAACTGGAAAAGGTAAAGCAAAGCTCGAGTCTCTGAAGGCATCAAGTGACAGCGCTTTATTGAAAATTGAGTGAGAATGATTTCGTGGTCACTGTGACAGCACCCATGGGTGAGCGCTGGGTGAATATGAGATCTGTCTCGAGCTCAGGCCTGTTAGAGTCAAACTGAGTTGGATGTATCAGATAAAATTACTCCAAGTAAAAATTTAAGTAAATATTAAACTTCAGGTTGACATTTTTGGTTCATTAAAGATTTTCTCATTTTTCAGTTTGAGGTTTTAATACTGAGGATTATTTTTCTGTTGAATTTGGCAACATGGTCACTGGTGGAAACACTGAGGATGTCCATATGACATTACTTGACATTACTTTGACATGACTCTACAACTGTAAAACTTGTCCTCCAAAAATTACTTAAAGCAGGTGTTGTTTTCTGTAAATGTGACTGATCTTTAAATCCAGCAGAACAGGAAACTCCACTATTTACAGCAGAAGCTAGCGAGGAAATACAAGTGGCAGCTAAAAATAGTGTCAAATTTTCAGTCTGATATAGTTAGTTTTGATTATTTCATTGTGTCATTAGTTATATTTTTCCATTTTTCTTGGAACGTTTATGCGATTTTTAACATTTTTTGTTTCGCTTCTTTTGGTAAGATTATTTGAATCATTTTTTATTTCATTGGTTTTGAAAAAAACACTTTTAAAAATCAATTAACGCTTTGTTCAATTTTATGTTTTCAGCATTTTATTTTTTGTTTTTTCGGTTCAGTCTGATGTTTAACATGTTTTTGTTAATTTTTTGTTTCGCTTTGGATTTGACATGATTTTTTAAAATCATTTATTCATTTTTAATTATTTTTTATTATTAAATTGTTTTGTTTCATTTGCTTGATTTTATTTTATAATTTATCTGTTTTTTTAGATCATTTTTTTTAAATCATTTATTTTCTTTGTTAGGTTTGGGGATTGGTGTGATTTTTTTTAATTTGAATTACACTTTAGATTAGATCTGAGAAATATTTTTCCTTTTTTTGGTTTTATCTTTTTTGCTTATGATCAAATCAAATCAAATGCAAATGAAACCAAAAAATAAAAAATCAAAAAATAAAGAACTCTCTCTGGAAATAATGAAAACTATTCAAACTTTGGCATCAATTGTTATGCTCATTTCAAACCCCCATCACTCACAATAAAAAGCTAATTGAGAAAATAAGCTTTCTGGGCCTTTAACCACTATATTAATAAACATCTGTGGGATTGAAATTTCTTTCTGCTTTTAGTTGATTTTCTCCTTGAATTGATGCAGGTTGTTAACCCCAAAGGACAAAGCAATCCATTATCCTCCAAAAATGAAAAATCTGAAATGAGCTGCAACCATTTCCAGGTGATCATCTCTCCAGTATTTCCATATTGGAAACCTATTCTATCGGATTGATTTCCCTGGGAGACTTGTCAGTTCTCATTCATTTTTCAATTTGCAACTGCATCAGCACAGGCCTGCAGCCTTTGTTGAATCATAAAAAGGCTGTTTTCTTGGCCACTGCCCCGCATCCCAACTGCAAACCTATGATCCGGCTGCCAGATCAACCATGTGATATATTGATATCATGCAGAATTGTGACAACTTAGCGATAGATAGCGGGCTGTCTGAGAAACGAAGAGGGAGGTCCTCGCTTGTTGTTTTTGACATAATCGTGGCCTGAGTTGATTTCCTTCTCTGGTGAATGCTGATGCTGTTTAAAAGTCTGTCCCATTTCTTCTTCCCTCTCTCCTGCTCCCAAAGACAGACAGGCGCAGAACAGCCTTTGTCTTGATGTATTAATTACGTGGCACTTCTTCCTCCACCAACACCAACCAAAAGGGGGAAAGACGGGGTTTTTTCTCCGACTGTGGGGAACAGTTCCATCCTCCTCCTCTCATCACGGCAGCAGAAGGTGCAGCAGATTAGGTGTCAGATGATATTTAATGTGAAGAGGGCCTGTCTCTTTCCCTGACATCCTCTCCTGGGTGCACTGCTGCACAGCGCCGATACTCCACCGCTCTCAATCCAGGTCTCATCAAATGGCACTCAAGTCGGAGGCAGCGAGAGAAAGAGGACATATGGCGAAGAGGAAGAACAAAGATAGCGAGGGGCAGAGAAAAGAGGCTGAAGAGGGGAGGAGATATGAGACGGGAGGGGAAGAGAAGTCATTAAGGGAAAGTGAAAGAGAGAGAAAGCGAAAGTGGGAACAGGGAGATGTGAAGAGAATGCACGCTGAGATGGCAGCCGAGGAAAGGGCAAGAGATGGAAGCACAAAGAGAAAAGATGGGTGAAGGATCCCAGTTTCTTCGGTGAAAAACACCATAAGCTCGGGCTCCCAGCAGAAGCCTACAGTAGCTGAACGGTTGTGACAGTGTGGAAGATAAGAGAATGAGAAGAGGAAGGCCATGGAAGGGCTGTGAAATATCCGGGGATGGAAAAAACACCTTCCCTCCGAGAGGAAAAGGGAGGAAGAGACTTGTGGCTCTGCTCAGATGTGTTCCCTGGATGGGAATGGCAGAAGACTGGAGCTGCAAGAAAGCGTGACAGGATGCAGGCCCTCAGGTCGTGGAATCAATTTAAATGGTATCACTCCACTCCTCCTCTTTCTCCTTCTCCTCCCACTCCACCTCCTTTTTCATCTTCCACTCTTTCAGCCCCACAGCTTTTCTCTTCCTCCCGCTTTATTCCACTTTTATGTACAGCAGTGCAGCTGAGACAGAGAATGCTCCACGGCAGCAAGCTCTGAATGGCGAATTTACTGCTCTTTATACATCTGAGTGCCATTTTTCTGCATCAATTATGTTTTAAAAAGACATCAGGGGTAGCCACACGCATTGGTAAAACAGGCTGTTGGTGTCTCTCCCTCTCTAACTCAGGATTTTCTGCCCTTTTTATGGCAAATATGGAAGGGAGGAAGAAAGATGTCTCCAGCTGTTATGTGCACTGACCCCAAAACTGAAGTTTCATTGAAAGCAATGATTGGATCAGTTCTCTGCATCAGCTGATATTTACAGTTGATATTGACAGTGGGAAAAGTAACATCCCTGAACTGGTTTGATAGTTTCATCAAGGAGTCCAATGAACTGTGATGGCTGAAGTCATGTCTCCCATAAAAAATTTACTACATGGTGAAAGATGTCCACTAGACACGGCCTTACAATAATGTTCCTGGATCCACTGGTGATGGAAATATAACTAACCCATGACTGATAAATCTGTATGGAGTGCACTGGGAACCCACATGGATAACTGAATTTAGTGCAACGAGAGCACTGTTGATGTTGTTGAATTGGTCAGTTCACACTTTTGTCCAGAGTAAAATATTCCAACTAACCAGTGGGAGATCTAACTGAGTGCATTTGCTGAAATACTAATGTACAAATTAAAGGCGCTTACACTTTACTTCAGTATTTCCAATTTTTTGCAACTTTATCCCTCTATTTCACAACATCACATACACCGATCAGCCACAACATTATGACCACTGACTGGTAAACCTTGGATTTTGCCATCCATGTTGATGAGACTTAGACACCCAAATAAACATTGTCCCACAACAATCACACTCCCTCATGCAAATGGAAATCCCAAATGTCACTGGCCTACCCCCGCAGGAAAATGCACCCCACCACATGGAAAAAAACATCAACCAATCAGGAACATGTTGAGGAACAGGACAATGGTCCAACATGTTGATTTGACCTCCAAACTTCCTACACCCCATTCTGATCAAGCATCAACAGGATGCAGTGGAACAAGTTTGATTGACAGAGGCCCCACTGCACAAGCCAGAGTAGCCAAACGATTCACTGCCAAAGTCCTGGTTCCAGACCCCATAGGACACCCTGAGAGGTCCTCTTGTCCATGCCCAGTGGCTCAGAGCATTTGTCACCACATAAGGGGGACCAACACAATATTAGGCAGGTGGTCATAATGGCATTCCTGATCGGTTTAGGTAATAATGGTGCTTTTTACTTCAATGCATTAGTCTGACAGCTTTAGAATACTTTTCAATTTATGATTTTTCATACCTGTCCAGTGTCTCCAAATGTGGTGCTTTTGTTGAGAACATTGTCCTACTTCTTAAGCTAAATAAAGTATTTAAATACCTTGTTGGATTACTTGTAAAATCACAAAGCTGAAAACAGGCTGTATTCTCTGAGCTCATGAAAAGCTTTCCTTTTACCGTTACATGACTCACACAGCACAGCAAAGCTACAAACATATGATGATCTTATAAAACATGATGCACAGCTGTAGATTAAACTACCCAGTGGTATATAAAACAGGTAAAATGAGCTCAACCTTAAACAGCCATGGTACTAAAATGCAACATGCACATTAAAGCAGCAGTAATATGGATCCACAAACATCATATATACCAGCAAAACACCAACAGGGAACTTGTTTTTCTGCAGAGTAAGTACTTTTACTTTTAAGTCTTTTACTTTATTCGGTTTTTAAAAGCTGGACTTTAAGTTACAGTGGAATATTTTAGTGTGGTATGAGTGCTTTTACATAAGTAAAGGATCTGATTACTTCCGTCACCACTGTAACTGAATATTTTTGCATGAAATTTTGTTCAGATGATGAATCCGAACTTTCCCTCGAGCACTTAAAACCTTTTCTTCATGGCAGGATGCCTTTAAATCACCCGACTAGTTAGTTTAACAATACAGCTAAAAATGATGAGAATGGTCTAAAATGTTGAAATGTTACTTTACGCTAATTGTTAACATGAGAACATGTGAACTTGGTGTTTTTTCTGCTTAGAATGAGCGTCTGGGAGGTGACAATGTTCAACAGTAGTCAACAGCTAGTCTCCACCTGTGACAGTCATCAGTCAGTATCTAGTGGTGTAGACTGAAAATAGTTGCCTCATGCTATGAAGGCAGTGAGAGTGAACCAAAACAATAAACTGAACTGACCCAGAAAACCCCCAAAGGAAGGCGCCCAGGATGCATACTTAGATGCCCAAAATACCTCAGCTGGATTAGTTTGACACAAAGGAGCAATGACTCAACTCTGAGCTCCCCAAAACTCATTTTGGTCGCTTGCATTTGCAACGACTCACTAATTCAGAGCTCATGACAACTGTTGAGGGTTGAAACCTAGATCGACTGGTAAATCGAGAGCTTTGCCCTCCAGGTCAGCTCCTTGTTTACCACAATAGTCAGGTAAAACACCCTCATTACTGCTGACACTGCACCAGTCAGTCTGTCCATCTCCTGCCCTATTTTCCCATCACTTCTAAACAAGATCACGAGATACTTAAATTCCTTTGCTGGGGGCAGCAACTCACCCACAACCCAGATGGAGCAATCAGAGACCCATGGGCTCAGACTTAGACGTGTTGACTCTCATCCCAGCGAACTGCCACTTGGCTGTAAACCGCAAAGGTCACGGACTGATGAAGGCCAACAGAAAAACATTATCTGCGAAAAGCAGATATGCAACCCTGAGGTGCAACAGGATTGGACACAAGGGACAATTTTGGGGAAACGAGTCAGAATTTTGTGACGAGAATATGAACATGGCTCCCGGTTTGGTTGTACAAGGACTGGGTGGCTCTTAGCCTCACTCCACACTCCACAAAACATGTGAAGGGAAAGAAATGGTCAAAAGCAGGCACCTAGGTCTGCTGTTGATATTGACCAGTTCTCTAAACTGTGACCGTCCTGTCCAGATTCAAACATCTCTCACCACACCACCAACATGCATTCACAGTTATTAGGCATTCAGTATTATGTATTAAGTAGTCTTTGCTGGCATTCATGTGTCTTTTCTCATTTTCATCACAGCCTATTTGCTGGGTTATGACAAAATACATTTATGACTGTAAAATGACAAATGCAGCATATCTGCATGTTGATGTGCCAGCTGATGTCATCCTCTGACGGGGCTGTTAGCATGGCCGTCATCTTTTACTGTTGTTTATCTTATCTTGTTGCTATTTATCTCAAGTTTGGGCAGTGATTCATGTTTCACACAATTCCTTAGATATGATTCCAGACTGCATTCAACCAAACATATTGCGTAATGTCTGAGAGTCATTAGAATCGCCCATGAAAGTTCAGAAAGAAAAATTAAGTAATACTCACACCTGGAACTGATTTGCGCTTAAAGCACAGACACAGTACATTTAAATTTTTGTTAATAATTAATTCCAGAATTGCAATCCTACCCAAATTAAGCAACAGTAAAATCTAAATGTTCAAAAACGCTGATTTAGTTTAGGAAGAAACTGCATGTCACGGTGCAAGTGAGGTAAACTTCGTCAGAATCTTGCCACATATGCCACACAATCTCGGTATATTGGCACAGAGGAATAACACCTTTGGCGTTACAAGTGATCTGGCAGATGGTCAACTCTGATTGAATTCTCCCCCATCTCTTTCCTGCCGCCACAAGCTTCAGTGCACGTCTCACATCTTGGCCAATACTGTCCTTTGTGTCCCATATGGCTGGAAAAGCAAAGGCGAGCTGATCTACACACAAGTCAATGCCCGGCAACTCCCTGCGGTTTCGGGCACCGTCCTGAATCGAAGAAATAAAATCCTTGGGCTTGATTCACCTTTATTCTCCCTGACAAATGCCCTCAGACAGATCACTTTTCTTTGTCTGGTGCAAAGAAGGAGGTGGTCTCCACTAAAGCTAAAAACAAAGGACAGGTGTTAATTCTTAAAGATTCGTCTCTTCTTGAGCTTGTGTGTTACATTCTTTGGTGTTTTTTTGTGCAGCAGTATGTAACCCTTCCTCCATGCTTACATAGATGTTTGTGTGTTTGTGTGAGCCGATGTGTCTGAGCTGCCATCAAGAACCAGAGTTGTGCCGGCGGGGCGTAGCCTTGTCTGTCCATCTGTCAGGCCTGGAGAGGTCCCACTCTGCGACTCCTGTGGCTGTCAGGGCACTTTGCCCTCCACAGTGTGTTGCTCTCCTCCCATCCCTGCCTCCCTGCTCTGTCTCCTCTTCTTCCCCCTCTCCTCCTCCTCTTCCCCCACTCCTTCCACCTCTCCTCCTCCTCCTCCTCCTCACAGCTGCCTCCTCAGCTGTGTCCACTGGCCGTCGTCCCACTCCTCGGAGCATGTCCTGTTTATCTCACAGAGTCTGAGCAGCAATCACACCCGAAACGTCGAAACACAAGCAAATGCCGCGTGCATGCCGACTCACTCGAGTAGGTTCGCACTGAAAATGGAGCGAACGCGACTGCAGGATGTGCTGTCACATGTATCATGAAGAGATGCAGGTGAAGCTTTGTTTTCTTTTTGAGTGTGAAACCATTCAGCAGGAGACAACCACAACAATACTCAGTTCTTTGGTTAGCGACGTTAACTTTAACCAGTTTCTACACGACCTCAGTCACTTTTAATCTTCTTTTTTGTGTGAATCTTACATATTTTCTTATTCTGGTATCCATGACACCATTTAATAGCTGTGTTTGACAATCCAGATATCATTTTTACTAGCTGTAATTACACTGTGACTAGTCTGAATTTTTAACATCATTCTGACAGGTTAAAGTGACAGTTTTGACTCATTAAAATAACCTGCAGATATCTCAAATGTCATTATGACTCACTGGAATTATTGTACTTGATGATGCTAATGCAAGGCCTCCCATTTGATATTCCATCACAGTGATGTTGAAGAGGGTTCGTCCATCTTTATATAGTCTATACATATACATAATATACTATAAAACAACACAGAGTCTGGTGCTGGTTTCATGTTATACTAATCATCAGTGGTTCCTGGTGGTAATGCGGCAACAAATGTATGAAACAGCTGACAGAGGTCATGAAGAAGAAGCCTGTAAGCTACCCAACATGGATACAATCAATGCAGGATTGAAACGGTCTTTTTTAATAGGCTTTATAAGCATTTTATGAAGAAGAAAAGACATTCAGCAGATTTGTTTTACCTTAATGAGACACTCAGTAAGATTATGGTGTAAAACACAAAATGTAGACCATAGACTGTAGACAAAAAAAAGGACGTAGCAACTGTGAGGTGGCACGCTGGTTTGTCTACAACTGTTTTGAAGCCTGAATTTGGGCTTGTAGGTTCTTGATCTTTTGAAATTGGACATAACAAGCAAGGGGCGGATCTGACTGAGTTGTCAATCACAAGGTAACACCTCTCTGAAACAGACCCTCTAAATGGAACCATAATTTACAAAATTAGCATCATGTTGTATTAAAGGAGATGTAAACCTAGCGATTGAGATCATAAACTAATTAGCAAAATGTTTACTGAGTAAAAAAAATGAGTGAGAAATAGAGTCACTTTCTCATAGACTTCCTAAGACTTGGACTTCTTTTTGCAACCACAGGAGTCGCCCCCTGCTGGCTGCTAGCAAGAACATAGATTTAAGGCACTTCCTCCCTGGCTGCACTTTTCA
Organism: Dascyllus trimaculatus; assembly: GCA_024666655.1. Classification (NCBI taxonomy): domain Eukaryota; kingdom Metazoa; phylum Chordata; class Actinopteri; family Pomacentridae; genus Dascyllus; species Dascyllus trimaculatus. The sequence goes on from CM045455.1 coordinate 24,848,333, forward strand.
AAACCAGAGCCTGTATTCAATCCGTGATGTAGACATAATTTCTTATTGTTTACTTTATACAATGCAATGGAAGTGAACATAATGTTATCACGTGTTTTAGGTTCTTTCTTCAGACATACGGTGTAAGTAAAGATGTTGATTTTTTTACCTGACAGTTTCAGCAATGAGCTCTCGCCTTCTTCAGGGCTTCTCGCTGACAGCCTTTGATGTGTCCGGCAGATGTTGACAGCCGGCACCTGCGGCAAACCCAGCAGTGCTGCCAGGCCCGCCACCACCGTAATGGCATGTCGTGGCGAGCCAAACAGACCCCACACCCCCGTCGGGCGCACCGTGACCCCGCCGCTCTATTTTCCCTGGAGTACGGTGTCTCAGGTGTGGGAGAGCATAAAACCCCCCTCATCCCTGTTCATGGCCCTCTCAGCACGTTTCCGGATCTCCATGGCGTCCTTTATCCATCGTTTTTGTTTGTTTTCTTCAGTTCCGATTATTCTTGCCCCGTCCCAGTCCAACATGTGGCTGTTTCTTTTACAGTGGTCAGATATTGCCGATTTGAGGTTTTCCTGTAGTGCTGCTTCTTTCTGAGATCTTGTGAGACGTGTTGCTGAAAAATCAACATCTTTACTTACACCGTATGTCTGAAGAAAGAACCTAAAACACTTGCATTAGTAAGAAGACATGATGAACGTTTCTGAGCTATAATGTTATCACTGTTGCTTATATCATACAAAATGTACTTACAGATCTGAACTTAATAACAAAATGTCTTTCCAGAAACAACATCCCTCTTTCTCCATCCTGTCTCCCAAAAAGCATGTTCCTATACAATAAAGCTGAATTCCTAATTATGTTTTGAGGGACATTTCTTTTGCTTGTCACATTTGACAAATGTGTTTTGGATCAGCATATCATTGCTGTTTGTTCTAATAGCTTTAGTGTTGCTCTTTTAAGTCAACCAGTCATATATTAAATGGGCCAGAACTTGCCACCCTGGTAACTCAAAAAATGGTGAAGAAACTCCATAAATGTTATGAAAAGGTTGAATTTTAATCCCAACCGTGTTATTTTCCTGAACCCAACCAGCCAGTTTTGGTGCCTAAACTTAATCAAGTTTGTAAGATGCTGTTGTGAAAGTGTCAACCAAAGCTAACCACGTAGTTAGAAACCAAACCAAACAGTGAGGAAAACCAAAAATAAGTTTGTGCTTTCATCCTCCCAATTTGGACTACGTGACTTTTTCTAACTGGACGTCTTTCCTAGCACGTAGCAGTTTTACCTTTGAGTAAGAAAATTAATTTTTTTCCTAACAAAATTGAATCCTTTCACAATGTTAAGGAATGTAATTGCTGGAAGACCTGGCTGGTTAGTCAGTATAATCCACGGACCTCACCGCGAACAGTTTATGTTGGAGCTACTTTTTCGCCCAAAACAGTTCTGATGAAAACTGTTGACCACAAGTTACATGAAAAAGCTTAAAGTGAGTAAATCAAAGAAACCAAATGTTAGTCTGCTTTTTACTGGCACACTTAGTATTTAGCTTAGTAAAGTCAAATAGAAGACTCATTGTTAAAGTGCCACTTAGTGCTGTGTAATTGCTTTGCTTTTTAACATAATACCATGTTTCATCAGATGGAAAAGCAGCATATTTAAAATATTGATTTCATCAGTTTCAATGAGGCATGTGCATCCATTAGAGCGTCGCTTAACTGGAATTATCATTGGCAAGACATACAGAATGGAGAGTATGAGCACAAAAGCCAAAGGATCAGCGATTAGGGGAGAGCAGCTCTGTAACAGTTGAATGAACACCCACAATAAAGCAGATTTAATAAAGGTAGATCAGTCCTGTCCTGTCTTTTCCTTCTGTAGTCAGAGAGCACATGTTCTCCACAACCCCAAGTAAGGAGAGCCAGAGGGAGTCTCGCTGCATTCATCTCCAAGGTAAATAAACACAAAGTGGGGGAAAAAAAGGGGGGAAAATATATGGACTAACTTGCCCTGAGCATTCTTATCATTGCAATAACACTGTTTCCCATGGTTAGAAGTCTGTGGCCCAAGTTGTGTTGTTCTGCTTAAATGAAATTTATGTCAGGGTGGAGATGCAGAGGAATGGAGTGAGGGAAGCACACCAGCCAATTTTAACATGTCATAAATTACACACATATTTTTCGCTCAGCTTGCTTTGATTAGCAGCCCAGGCGAACATATTACATTTTCCAGTAGTGGCAAATTGGAAGACCAGTTGGTGCATTGACACGATCTCACTCCCAGTGTGTTAGCAGAGCACTTTGTTCAGCCAGACTTCCCTTTGTGACTAATGGATGATGACAGGAAATTAGAAGGTATGAAAACAAATTTAAATCCACAACTCTAATCTCTGTAAATACATCACTAACTAAGATGGCTCTGTGTATTTGAGATGCATTCCTTTAATTAAGAAATTTATTGACTTCTCTATGCATGGTGGCAGCCAATACTGGGCCGCCGCTGCTGTTTTCGGGAATGATAGCGGGCTTTGAAATGCTACACTGACATCGCCGAGATTCGCCAATCACACTGACTCCTTCCTGGCTCTGTTTCCCGACCGCAGCGCGATCACAAATGCGAGCCGGAAAATGCAGCTGGATTTGGCAGATGAAAAACTTTGGAATTGAGTTTGACAGCGTTTCGGAGTCGCAGTGAGTGATACTTAATACCGCGGAGAGGAAGGAGAGGAAGGAGAGGACAGAGGACGAGGTGAGCGACGCCGGGCTGCTTTGTGTCTCCGTGCTGGGAGGCGTTTCTGCCAAATACAAATGAAAACAAGGCTAAATGCGCCGTCATGCACGCTCTTGGACGTGCACACACGCACACTTTGAACACAGGAGTGGATGGATTACTGCATGGGCCGCTGGGCACACACCAAATGAATGAGAGGGCCCCCAAAACATAGCCTCTGTTGGAAGCCGCTGTTATTTACACGCCTTGTCTAAAAGCTAAATCAACAGTGTGGATCCACTGATCACTTTGTTTTTTGCTCCCGTTTCCAAGATACGACGCCTTCGTCTGCCAATGCTGTGGCTACAATAACAGCACACCCAAATTAATAACGTTTAAATATGTTTGACAGCAAAACAGCTCTGCTTGGAGATTATTCCTAGTATCACTGGTTTCCTTTTAGTTTTTCTCATGCAAAATGTCACACAGTTTGTCCCCAACTTGATTGCATTGGACCACATGGAATTTGTCTCATTAGCGACACTAGCAGCTGTCAGTCGGACAGTCAATCAAAAAGTTTGGTCTAAACAGAAAACTGTCAAGCACAAATCCTATTTCCATCAAATTTAGTATTATTCATGACTCCCTATACCAAAATATGAAGCTACAAAGCTGCCAGATGTGAAATCCTTCCATTCATATCATCAGTCTTAGCTACTGCCATTCACTTTCAAATCAAACCAACACTACTATCCACTGGACTTCAGCATAAGATACGTCTGTGATTCCTCGCTCCTTGACTCCATGAGGTGCATTTAGGTAAATGGAAGATTTTCCACAATGGCGGCAGGGAAAGAAAAGGTAATTAAGCAAAAGTTAGCACACAAAAAAGGCACCATGTATTTTACAATCAGAATTAGATACACTTTACTGATCCCTGAGGGGACATTGCTTATGCTACAGTTGCTCCCATTCAAAGTCTTGTAAGTTTAAGCAGTAGAAAAAATATAAGATAAAGATGAGTATAAAATCTAAAGTAGAACGTATAGTCATAAAATGTGAAAATGTTGTATTAAGAAAGTAAAAATATGTGTCATATATGAATCTATGAAGTGGACTCTGATCAGAATGAAGGAGAAGAGCCTGCGACTGGACAAAGTCTTCAGCAGGATGTTTCAGAAATTATAAGACTACGTCTAGGATACTCAACAAAGTAAAAGTACTTTTTCCCAACATAGCCGGATACTTTTAGACTAGCTTTAGCACTACTTGCTATTAAAAGTGGGAAGATGGTTTCCAAAAAATGAATGTCTGCCATGTCTCTGAAAGGCTATGTAAATACGTTAAAGCTAGAAATAGTTGGGTTCCTTCCATATTTGCAACAATTACCACCTAAAAACTACTTCCTGTTAGGTCAGAATTAAGAAGAGAGACAGAGGAGATACAGCTTAGTGGTTGTACAGCACAGGAAGGTTTTTCTATTTTTCTACAATTCCACCACTTTTAAATGTAATAGTTGTAAAGGACTTTTAACAACAAGCGTCCTTTTAAAAAATTCCTTTGTTTCTTGTTATTTTGTTTGGAGAATTTTTCAAATAATGAACCACTCAAAGACAGAAATGAAACAACCACCAAGCCAAAATAGTGGACTGAGGGCTGTGTTTCTGCAGTATATAGTGAAAATGCTGCACAATGAGCCTCAGGAAGCCAAATTCCCATATTCAGTCCAACTTAAGTTTGTCCAGATGGGCAAAGAAAGGGTTCCAAATACTTGCAGAGTTTCCCATTCATTACCTGGACTGTGGCAGCCTGCCACTGGCCCTACCACAGCTTCATAAGGAATTGAAATTCAGAAATGCTTAAATGAAGTGTGTCAAGAATGCTATTTCTCAGTCTAATAACTCTAAATGCTCATAAACTAGTGACTTTAAATAATTCATGACAAATGATATACCTGATAAAGAATATTACATTGTTTCAAGCAGTACTTTAGCTTAATTATGAGTACAGTTGTTTCCACTTTAGCTGTTAGCGGTTCTGTGATGGGTGTGCAGTTCTTGCATGCACTATTCATTTTCTGGCAGCAGGCATTGTGCACAATATTTGGCCACTGTTATACTGAAACGTAAGGCTATCTAGACACTTTATGACTGAATACAGTAGCTCAATCGCCTTTGTTAGCATCTACCTCACAATGCCACCTTTAGTCATTATTAGTTATATATTTATTACAAAGTACGTGAAGTAGTGGAGCACCTTATAGACAGTATTATTTAATCACTTATTTAATTGAACCCTATGAACTTCAAAACTCATGAGCAGGTTTGGAAAGCACCACCATTTATTAGAGCTGGAACCTGTAAAAACAGAAGTAATCGTCTCTTTTTAAACTTGTCTGATGTAAAACTAATCATGTGTATCTCACAGTCTTGAAAAATAAGCAAATCTAACTTTGAAATGTTGACATTTCATCTAAATCACTATATTCGGCGTGTCTTAATAAAAGATTCTCTCAGTCTTGCTACAAAATTCAGGGACTTCTTGGCTGAGCTGCAGGTTGTGTTTACATTGAGAAGATAGGACAAGTATAGAAGCAAATTAGAAATGTAAGTAGTAAAATGTCTTTAACATGTAGGGCCAGTACTGGTAACACCTACGGCACTTGGCGGGAAAAAAATACAAGTTGGTTTTAGGTCGTATCAATTCTTGTGAAATAAATAAAGAAACATAACTTTTGTTTTTCTTTTTTTATGATTTTTGCCACTATGACTTTGTCACACTGCACAAAAGACATGTTGAGTTCTCTCTACTTCTGGCCATGGTTGCTCTGTTTCCATAGAGGGGCAGGACTTTATACTGCAATGAAAGATGAGTCCACAGTGAGCAAAAATGTGACAGAAGAAAAAGAAGCCCAGAAACTGTCTAAGAATCTTTTAGGGAACTGGCTCAAGGGGATTTAGGTACATTTATTTTTAATTGACACTGGATTCAATAGTATCCTTATGAAGCCATACTGAATCTGTACATCCTGTCTGTGTGTCCGAATCATCATGTTCCTGTTTGACTGAGTTTAGACTCTAAAAAAAAGAATGATTTTTGATGCAAATTGCAGCCATCAGATTCTGAGAGGTTTAAAATAACTTTATTGCCTCCAGGATCTGTGTGCTAACTGAACCATACTGAAGGTAAACATTATACCAGCTACACGTTAGCATGGGCGCCTGTCAGCATCCTGAACACGACTGTAGATTCAAGCTTTTGTGTGAATTATGAAACTGTTTCTGTGCCCAGGAACAAGCAACAAGGGTAGCGCTCATTACACAAGCACACACAGCCACGATGAGTGTGAGTTCACATCGGAGTATAACCAACACGAACATCAAGCAGAGAGGTAAAGGCGTCATGTTCTATCTTTTTTGCTCTGAGTGAGGACATTTCTTGTCACTCTTTCGCTCTAAAATCACACTATACCGCCACATAAACACTGCAATTTCTGCTCCTTTGTATTCCTATCCACTTGAGTGTTACTAATAGAAAGAAAATGAGCAGCACGTCAAAAGCACTTTGAAGTCTGCCAGCAATAATTGAGATGATTGATAGTTGGGTCTCTAAATAGCCGGATATTGCATCTAGGACGTAGAATAACAAGCGACGGGGAGCGTTCATGGTTTCGCTGCGTGAACACATGCGCACAACGCATATGCTTGTAAACTCATCCCACACGTACATACATGCATGCGGACGCCGGCGAAACACAAGCAAACAAACTGAAAAAGGAACCAAAGAAGCCACAAAGGGTATAGAAAACAAAATCAGTAAATAATAGAATACATTTGTTGGTGGTGAAATGGGCTCTTTGGAGGACAAGACTCGCTGTGGTTTCCATCTGAGGGGAGAGAAAGAAAGTCAGAGCAGGGAGAATAAGCACAGCTCATCAGGGCTGCTTGAGATAGTCGCTCGGAGGGGAGAGATAAAGCCGTTTTGGCACAGTAAAATCATGCATCCATCACAATGCTTATCGGTCACTTGGGAAAGGTGCCTATAATAAATCGTCAACTGCAGCGTCAATAGCTCAAAGCCAGACAATGGGAGGCAGTGGAGCAGTGCTCTGCGCTTGTTTGAACACTGTGACTTATTTGGAGGGCAATCAAACAGAATGGAGATATTTATAATGTGAGCTCACTGCATATCTAGCTGGAGGGGAGATACGAAAGGAGCCGTGATGGCTTCCAGATTTTTGAGAGGGGAAGGTGAAGATTGCTGTAAGAAGACTGACAACCTCTTCATCTTGTCTGCTCAACCGTGTGTTGGTGCAAAGGTTCAGCCATTCATGCGACCCTCCACACACTGTAGGAAATACAAAACCTGTTGCTTTACACGAGAAATGTGGAGTTTAACGGGTTGATTCACCTAAATCACCAAAGATGTGTGACCAAGCAGGAAGCTTTGATTTTTTATTGAGGTTGTAGTGAACTTCTCAACCAAGTCCAAGAACAGAGAGGGTTGATTTCCTTTGTACGTCTGAAAACAAAGTTACAGTCGTGAACTAAAGTTAACAAACATTAACAAGACGATTAACATCATGGCAACCGTGAGTTTCCAATGACTCCTTTAACTGTCAATTTTCTGCGAAAGAATCACTGAAACCCATGTGTCTTTGTCACAAAAAATACAATCAAGCATTGCACAGTTGATTTTGGGATCTGGAGCTGCTTTCAACGGGCTCCAAGTGATTTTCCTGACTCGTTCTAGTCAGTAATTTACTTGTTCAGATCTTTGCTGAACTTCTCAGACTTTCTCATTATAGTATTTGTGGCGGATGACTGTATTAAATGGGTTCTGCTTAAATTGGTTCAGGGGAGTCACCAGCTGTAGTCAATCATAATCAATCACGAGACGCTAGGAGGCCATGCTACTAAGAGAATTTGATGAACACATCCTTCTTCTATATCACCAAAACTGATAATTCAAGTTGCCGTATGTATATTTTTGACCCAGCAGATTTGTTTGTTTTTTTTCAAAAAACCTACAATAAATCTATGAAAGAACAAATATGCATGCATGCATTTTTGTGACAAAGATTCACGTGTTTCAGAGTCATAGGAGTCATTGAAAATTCAAGACTGCCCTGATATACATGGTCTTTACAAGTGTAAGGAAACTTTTTTTCACAACTGTAAATATCAACTTGTCACAAAACAACAGGATAGTTGCTGTATTCCTCTTCTAAGGCTTGTCTGTATCACTACACTCTTCTAAAATCTGCTGTGAATCACCCATTCCAACCAGAAGAGTACCAGCCCTGAATGAGTAGGAGCACGTTCACCGGGTATAATTATTCAAAATAATATTGCCACTGAGAGTTCAGCCCTTTCTGTGAGCAAGTTCCATTCACAAAAGTAAAGAAGAGTTTCACACCACAGTGCTTAAGGTCCTGCTGTTGGAAATCGGCAGCGTTGATAGTCCAACCCGAAACAAGGACGTTTGATTATGGTGGTGGTGAACTGTGACAGAAGCAAAGAGCGATTTAACACGAAGGTGAAAAACATTTTTAAACAGCTGATTCAAACTGATTCTTGATTTCTGTGGTAGCTGAACAGGACAAAATGTTCTCCATTTAGATCCTAAAGCATCTGCTGGAGTGAGACATAATGCTTAAATGTGACTATGTCAAAATACACTGCAAAAACAAATTATTTAAAAGAAACTGCGAAAATAAGGGTGGCAGAAAAAATATGTTGCAAAATGATGGAAAACTGCAACAATTTTTTTGTAGTTTTTGCATGTTTTCCAAAATCAGCATGTAAAAAAATTATTTTTTTCTTTGTGATACTACTTGTTATTTTCTGAAATTTAACAAAACTGAAAAAAATCTGAAAAAACTGTAAAAAGGACCATTACCATTTTAAAATCCTTACTACCTACTTCCTATACATGATGTTTCTTTTTTTCCTTAAAAAAGGGAAACACCTGTAAAACAGTGACATTTAAATTCAGATTTGAAGTCAGTAAAAAGAGTGTAGCTGATGTTTATGATCAAACGTTGTAAAAGTACAGATTATTTATGTGGATTTTATTCACAGCTTTAGCCTGTTTTTTATAGTTAACATGAATTTTAAAAATGGTGTGTACTAAGGATTTAAAATTGGTAGTTAATTCTTTTAAACTGTTATTTTACAGACTTTCCATGTTTTGTTAAATTACAAATAATATCTGCTAAAATCACTGAAAAAACTGTACTGAACATAATGTCCACACTGACCAAATATTTATTTTTCTATTTTTTAGTATTTTTATTAGTAGTATTTCATTCTTTCACATTCCTTTTTTTGTTCCAGATTTTAAACCTAACAATAATTCACCCCTTTTCAGTCATCCTTGCTGTCAAATTTTATTTAGAGTTTTCTTTTTGTTTTTTTTACAGATTATTTTTTACAGTGTAGAAATTGTACTAAATCATTTCATAAATATTTCCATTTTTAGTTGTGTGAGGAAACAAAATTGTTCTAATGCTCACGGTTTTGAGGCAATGAAAGAGCTGAACAAATAAATCCGACACTGTCTGCGAGGCTGCAAACAGCTCGGGGTCAGAGGAAATGTTAATTTGTGTAATTTGAGCAAACTGACCCTTTAATTAATTCCAAGCACCTCAGTTGTTTTTATTCTAATTTGTTTATTCACTAAAGCTTCTCTGTTTTATGTAAAGACAAAGACAGAAAAAAGAGAGTGAAACAAAAAGATAATTCAGGCTCCAATTAAATGACAGCCTCTCAAATATTCACCTCACATCTATTTCTGATACTGTTAATGCAGGTCACAGTTTACACAACAGCTAAACAGCCGCCACGGAGAAGAAAATACTCCACTGTTTGCTTTTTCTCTCGGCCAGTGGATTTTTGCTACACATACAGCCCATCGGGCCGAGTGCTTATTTTCTTAGTACACATGCTGCCCTTCTCTTTTCATATTGGCACTGGAAGCAAATCTGCTCTGTGGGGATTGAAACACTGGCCTTGGAGGGGCTGTGCGAGCTCCGAAGACAGACGGTAATCCTCCGGCAAACCCCAGCTCATCCCAGCCCATCATTACATCTCTGTGACCTGGAGCGCCGCTTCCGAAATCTCCCCCCCCTCCCCTCCTCCTTCTTCTTCTTCCTCCCTCTTGGAGAGAAAGATGATGCTTCCCTCCACCTTATTACCATTTCAAAGATTCCCCATAAAATCAGTCCACATGGCCCCGCATTAGACCGGTGGCAGGGGGGCACAGCGGCCTCCGAGCCTCCGAATGCTGAGACACTGGGAGACAGATATTTCTCCAAAAACACAGGGGCAAGCATTCCTGACCCGACTTCAAAGTTTTGCAGCGGGGGAGAGCGAGGCGAGGCCGAGCCGTCACACCCGGACGACACTGCAATCGAGGCCATTAAAGAGACACATGCACGGATTCGCCGAGTGGAAAGGAAGGGCTTTTTAATGATTCTCTCTTTCCATGATTCAATACTTTCTTGTTGCGGTGCTCCATTTTCTATAGGGGCCTCTCTGTTGAATAACCAAGAAGTAATTTTGTTGGCTTTGAATGCGAGCTGAATGTAAGTTCATTTAATTTGCTGGCGCTCACTCAAACTTTGATTTAAGCTGTTAGCCAATTTAATGTAAGTGGTTACATTGTGTCTGGGGTGCATTTTAAGCAGGAAGAAATCAGATTTGCCCGTTCAGAAGCATCTTTACTGACATTTAGGGGAACATTGCTCCATTCTCAGTTGTCACAAATAGCGCCGCTGCGAGCAATCTGCTTTCAGAGCCGAGCTGAAACGTGATAATAACACTCAACAATGACTCAATGTCTCCTGTGAAACTACAAAGACAGGCATGAAGGTGAACGTCTGAAGATTTCTTTTAAGAAGAAAAATAAAGTTCTCCTCGCCTACTTCAAAAGCTCCCATCTTGACATACACTGCAGTGATGTGATTTCATATTAAAGAAATACTCCCCCCCAAAAAACTTGCCCATTTATTTTTCAATTCTGAAGGAATGAAACACTGGTGAGAGGATAAATAATGCTGACGCCTTTTTTTTTTCTTTAATGCTGTGTGCAAGGGCATTCATTCCATCTGGGGTGTGATTGAAAAGCCCCACTGCCCCGGGTTCAAAGCACTATTACATGGCACTGTGTCTGGGTTTTTCATCTCAGATGGGTATCTGGGGGCCGACACTGGAGACAGATAGGATATCAGAGCCAAGGATGATACAAGGATCGCCTCTGAAAATCAATCGGCAGACAGTCCCACATTGGTCTCGCCTATTTATTTCTGCATCACTCTGTGTGAGGCCCTTCATCAGCACAAACTCTGGCACAAAGTCCAACACACAAAGCGAGATCTGGTCCCTCAGTGGCGCATGTGAAATCCTATTACTTAGCTCCATGTTCCCAGCACATGAACAAAACTGATGGATATTTAGAATACAGAATCTATCTGTGTCTGGATGTGATTCATTCCATATATATTCACGCGAAGGTTGTAAAGTCACGTTTTTCTGTTTCTGGTTTCTTATGGAGCCTCTGAGCACAGCTGGATGCTCCAAATAAACTCTGCAGGGGTTTATCAGCGGGTTCCACTGTGGAGGTCAGAACCCTTCAAGATAGGAATAGTCAGGTGATAACTGAAAAAACAGAAAATAAGGAGGTCGCTATTTTTCTTACACACGATTTATTATTTTTTTGGATTTTCTCTAATTTAGTTTTACCTGTTCAGGCCTCTAAAAAACTAAACAGTCCCTCTCACTGACATAGGAAACCTGTCACAAGAGGTCGCAAGTAGATATTGCAAAGGTCTTGAGCCAAAAGCAATGGAAACCACTGGTCTGTGTGATTACTGGTTCATCATACAACTTCTCTGTGCTGCAAATCCCGTCACTTTTATCGAAAGTAACTAGTCAAGTTGGCCAGTTTCAAATCAGAAGTTTCCAATCTGGAGGTCAAATCTTTAAAGGGAGGATGGACCATATAATAACTGACACAAAGAAGATAAGGAAGATGACATTTTTCTCCTACATATAGATATTTTTGATGTTATCTAATTCATTCATCCATCCATCCATCATCTATACACCGCTTAATCCTCCGTACGGTCGCGGGGGGACTGGAGTCTATCCCAGTAGACACCCTGGACAGGAAGCCAGCCTATCACAGGGCTACACATAGAGACAAACAAGCACACTCTCATTCACACCTACGGACAATTTAGAATAAATGCATGTTTAGCATGTTTTTGAACTCCTAAGCGGGGCGCGAACAGGGGATCTTCTAGCTGTGAGGCAACGCTGCCAACCACCGAGCCACCGTGCAGCTCCGTTCTCTAATTCAGTTTAGTTTAATTCTAATCTGTTTGAACCACTACATGGAACTTACCTACACTACATTAAATTAAACTAAGCTAAACTAAACCACACTATACTAAACTAAAATGTTTTGGTTTTGAATGTTAGCATGTTATAATCTAAATTTTAGATCATGACCTGTTATGAGATTAATTTCATAATGTTATGATTTGAATTTTAAGATGTTATGATTTGATTTCAGAATGTTATGATTTGATTTCAGAATGTTATGATTTGATTTTAGAATGTTATTTCACTTTCACAATGTTATGATTTGAATCTCAGAGTGTTATGGTTTGAGTTTCAAAATGTTTTGATTTAAATTTTAGGACGCTATTTGACTTTCAGAATGTCATGATTTGATTTTCAGAATGTTCTGATTTCAATGCCAGCACATAATGATTTCACTTTGAGAATGTCATGATTTGATTTTCAGAATATTATGATTTGACTTTTAGACTATTATTTGACTTTCACAATGTTATTATTTGAATCTTGGAGTTGGTGTTATGATTTGAATTTCAGCACATTATGAGTTGAATTTTAGAATGTTATGATTTGAATGTTGAAATGTTATACTTTACAGGTCAGAATGTTCTGATTATAATTTTAGAATGTTATGATTTCAATATGATTGTAATTTATTTTTACTCTAAAAAACCTCTAAAAAACTGAACAGTCTGTCCAAAGACTGTCTTCTGTCTTTGAACAGAAGAACAGTCTGTCCAAAGACGGTTTTCTATGTCGGCTCTCTGTCATAGAAAACCGGTTACATGGGGTCACAGACAGACACTGCAAAGGTCTCGAGCCAAAAGCAATAGGAACCACTGGTTCATCAAGCAATTTCTCTGCACTACAAATCCCATCACCTTTATAATAAACTCGGCCTAATTGGGTAAGTCTGACAGAGTCAAATCCTAAATTATTAGACAAGGATTACAACTAGGGGTGTAACTGCATGTAAACTGGTCTAGAACCATTCAGTATGCAGTACTGAGTTCAGGATGAGGCTTGAATTTCTTCGGTACGGCCTGTGATCCAGACTGTCAGAAGTCTATTTATGTCTCCATAAGTACTGCTGAAGTTCCACCCAAATGTTTGGCGTTGCATCACATAGCGTGCGAGCAGGAGCCTTGAGAGCCTGGCAGACACTGTGTGAGTTTTATTAAACAGGTACGATGTCTTAACTCACACAGCACGTTTTAATCAACCTTCCTGCAGCCAGAACCTGAGACTTCTCTGCTCACACTGTTCGGGTCCACGTCTGTGTCCTGAGTGTGGACAAAAGAAAGAAAGGCTACATTTGCATATTTCTATACCAGAAAATTCACTGTATGTAATGTTTAATTTAAGTTCATTATGAATATGCTGCACTTGACCTAACTTTATTTTTCCATTAAATAGTGACACTACACAGGCCAGAGTCTTTTCTGCTGCAGACATTGAAATTCTTTCCAGCTACAGAAAGAATTACGACCAATTAGGCACATTTAATTGTTGTAATTTTTGGAAATAAATATTAATGTTAATTTAGACAGTTCTTTTGTTTCCTGCACCATAACTCCAATACTAATGGACCCGTCGAACCATGAATTTTGTCTACCGTTACACCCCTGATAGCAACACACTTTCAATTATTTAAGCTGTGTTCCTTACAAGGATGAATTAAGTGAATCACCTGACTGTCCTCTTAACTTGTGGTATTAAACTCACAGGATGTATTTCTGCAGCTAGGAGTCTCTAAATCAAAATAATAAGAGGAGACGTTTGATGACACTGTGAAGCACCGTGGGATCATGGATGTTGTTGTCTTTCCCAACACTGCAAATTCTAATCTTTATGTCCTGTACCAGTTCCATTTTGGGACCAACACAACCAAATGCCACGTGGTAAACTGATGCATTTCGACTTCTACACCAGTTCCACACTCAGGTTTGATAGGTGGTGGTTTTTGCCAACTGATTCACAAGTGTGCTTCTGCTTAATCTCAGCAGATATCCATATTGACACTAAAAGCTGAGTTTGTCTGGGAAACCAGGGAACACACTTTGGATTTTGCCTGTTTGTTTTCAATGGTTTCACCCATTAATCCAAAGTGATATTCTTCATTATCAGACAGCGTCAAACCTAAATGCACTTCTTTAAGATCACACTTAAATGCATGAAGCTGAAAGTTTAGCAGCTCAAAAGTGCGGCTGTCAGGTTATAAGTTGCTATTATAATATATTAACAGTTTTTGTTTTCCATTATAACAATGTGTTCTTATTGATTGAAGCACCCAGCACATGACTGGTCCTTTTTGTGCGTAATACGAGTTACATGATGCATTTAATGCCCACAGAGTCTGAAGAAGAAAAACCTGAGTTACCAAAGAAAGTTGATGCCCATTATCTGTCCCAGGGTTTTGTCGAGCCAGTTTACCCAAAAATAGTTTGGTTATATTGAACTTGCACTGAGGTACAGCCCTCTGGTTCTTAAAATCAGTGTTTTAAGTTCCTGTGTTTGGTCAAAATACCTGGAACTTTGATCACAAACGAAAACTAAACTGGTTCTTTGTCACAAAGCCCCAAATTTCACTCGGAAACACAGAAAGAATTGTTTTACTGCTGCTTTAGTCTTCAGCCTGGCATGCATGAATTGAAACATCAGTGGGATTAACAAATTAAGTTCATCATGAACAAGCTGAACTGAAAGAGAACTTTTCAGGTTGTTAACTATGATTAAATTGGCAGCCTCTACAGTCTCCATACATCTCAGGTTCAGTATACAACAGTGAATACAACAAGGTCACAGCTTCTCTCTGAAGTAATTAGTGGAGGTAAGTGAGGCACACCGAGCGATGCGACGAACATGTGTTACATTACTTTGGCATCAGTAAAAGATATTTCTCTATGATATTTCAGGGCAAGACCGTTCAAGGGTAGAAAACTTTTTCTTTTTTTCCGAGAGCCTCGTGCTTGGTTCTTGGCTCTGCGGGTCAACAGCAGCTTTTCATACACTTCCACCTTTCCATGCCCTTCTGCAGAAAGCTGTCTGTAAAGCAAAGACATAAAGTCTGCTCTGATAACAGTGTGACCTTTCAAATTTCTGAAAAAAACGGCAGAAATATTCCTCATTCTAGCGCGCATTACACCTAAAGGTTAACGACACCACTCCATCTATTCGTCCCACAAGCTGTCCTTCCAACCCCTTCGCTTGGCAACTGTCCAAGCAGAGAAAAGTCCGCATTTGCAAACTAAACACTTTAACTTCTTGAAATTTAAAAGGATTAATCATCTTCCAGGCAACTCGGGCAAATAAATAAATAGGAGAAGCTTTTCGGTAGGTGCTTAGGAGTGAAGAGGACAGTAAGAGGTTGCTGAACCTCATAAACTGCCCTGAAATACAACTGAACAAACAGGCTTGTGTAGGTTAATTAGCAATCCGGGGGCAGCTATGGGCACGAACCAGAAAAATGCATGGATTAGCCGTGTACACTTAAAACCCTTATTTCTTCTGAAAAAATCCATTCCACACTCAGGATTTGCTCAACAAGGTCTTGCCTGTTAATTACAGCAGTTATTGTGCTGTAGATAATGCAGAGAAGACAAGTTTGATAAGACCAAATAATACTTTATATTTATCCTTGGTGCTGTTTAGCATTGTCAGACTCCAACTAAGAATTCACTGGTTTTCTACTGCCATGAAACACACACACAGGAAAACAAACGCAGTCAGTTTTAAAGCTGTATTTATAGATTTCGTTTCACCACTTGGGGACTGCCTAAGCTATAAGCTAAACATTTACATATTATCCACTTGTAAAATCAATATGGCAAACACTGTAGCAAGCAGCTGCCTGTTTATACATCCAGAAGCCACATTAGCATTAATCTGGAGTCACGTTTTCAGCCACTCGAGGACTTTAAGTCAAATATTCAGTTGTCTTTTAGCTCTATTTTGGTCTCAACCCACCTCTGAAAGAACTACTTAACTCTGACCAGAATTCCCATGAGCAACGTGCCCAAGGTTGTAGGTTGTAAAGTCAAAACAGCATGCTGAAAGATGCTAAAATATGCTAAGTGGCGCTGAGGGACCAATACACTGAAGGTTGGTAAGTAACTCTATAGGTTTATCACTACCAGCTGTCCATTTCTACAATAACGCTGCAACATTTAGTCGATGGTTCAATTAGTCATCAATTATTTAATAAAACACAAACTATTCTGATAATTAGTTAAATGGTTTGAGTATTTTGTTTTTTTTTTTAATTCAAAAATTCTCTAGTTCCAGCTTCTTAAATGTGAATATTTTCTGATTTCTCCACTTCTCTGTGACAGCAAACTGAATATTTTTGAGTTCTGGACAGAACACAACATTTGAGGACGTCATATTGGGCTTCGGGAAACAATGAACGACATTTGTCACCATTTTCCAACATTTTATAGACCAAGAAACCAAAGAAACTATCCGATTATTTGAGAAAATATTCAACAGATACATGTAAAATGAAAATTATCTTCAAACCCTGCCTGCAGCTGCGTTTCAGCATGCATGAAACATTCCTACAACAGAAAAACAGAGTGCCATTACAAAAAAGTCTAAAATGTTTATAGCTTCAAACTTCATAAGACACCTTCGACTGCAAACGAGGTCCATTGCGTCTCGTCGTAAACTTTCTCAGGGACTAGAAAAGCAGCTTTCGTTGTATGAATGTGTCATGTGCAGTGTACCAGAGAGTGTAAAAAGAAAACCTGGATGTTAAAACACTGTTTTGTCTCATGCACTCTGCAAGGACTTTATATTTAATGAATGGGCACCATCTCGGTATCTGGTATCTAGTCGCTATAACACATTCATAAGCTGTACTGAGCCACAGGATTGCTCTGAAATGTTAATGTCAGCATGCGAACGTCCTCCCAGTAGACCAAGAAACTATTAAAGTATCTGATTAATTGGTAAAATAACCAACAGGTTCACTGAAAACAAACATTCTTATTAGTTGTCGCCTGATTCCACATGTGATTTAAAACATTGTTAATGCATCCCCCCCCACCCTACATATTTCAAGGGGAAACAGTTACTGTATTGCAGATGATGGCAAGTGGTATGCAATATGCTCTGACAGAATTGTTCTAACACCCTGGAGACAAAAAGTATTAAGAAACTCATGTTTTTTTTAAATTGTTTTGACTCTAGGAACTGAAAGAATGGCTGTGAGGTGTTAAGTGCTGACTTACTTGACTTTTAGGGTGTTTGAGGTTGTTCACATCATTACTGGGTGAAGCGTTGATTCCAGCATACTTAAACTAAAGGTTTTGACGGTCACACAGTAGAATGTTCTTGACTTGCCAAGTCAGTCACCTGACTTCAATCCAACTCATTCAGGCAACCTCAAATTAAAGCTAAGAGTCAGCACTTCGGCCTCACAGTTAAGTGTTTCATTTCATGTCCACAATGATCTTGTGCAGAGCCACAACAACAAAGACCGCGTCACCGATGCCAGTAAAAGTCAAACGGGAAAGAGAGTATTGGCAGCGCTTCACTGCCAGCCCACCTCCTCATTGCCTGTCAAGACAAAGTCAATAGCAGGGTGTACTTGCACACGTGGTAACCTGGTTACTGGACACTGGCCAGGTTTTGGTTATTATTCTGGTTTCACTGTTTACATGAATATGTGATACCTCCGACTGCCAACAATAAACGAGATTACAGACAGTCCTCCACACCAGAGGCATCCCATCCAAAAGCTAAAGCAGTTTATTTCCACAACAGCTGCTTGACGATCATTTTAATGATCTAATTCAGAGCTAAATTTGCATTCATACATATGAACATTATAACTTAACGGCGTGAATACAAACCAGTATTAACTGCAAGTTTGCGAACCCTTCAGAAGTTTCTATATTTCTGCGTAAAAATGACCTCAAGTGTCATTAAATTTTCACTAAAGCCTTAAAAGTAGAAAAAAACTGAGATGAGAAATGAGATAAAAATATTATGCTCAGTCAATTATTTATCAGGGAAAGTCTGAAAATCTAATGATGTTTTAGGTCATTTTAGGTTTATGCAGAAATATAGACAATCATACAGGGTTCATCAACTTTAAAGCACCACTGCACAAAACGATTTAAATTCACCAAATCACACAACTGAATGCAAACGTATACTTAAAAACTTTAGGAAAATCATTACATTTACATGATGCTAGCTGATCCTAACTTAGGTTAGCCTAAAATAATGAAGGACAACAAGCAGAACGGTTAGCTTTGCTCTGTCTGTAGCTGACAAAAGGCTCCTAGAAGCATCTCTTAATATGACAAATCTCCTTCATTTAGCTGGATGAAAACCATTAGGGGGGCTATCATGGAGGGCTATTTCTTGGACTTTCTGGAACCTTAGGCTGCATCCACACCAATATGTTTCATTTAGTTTCATTTCATTGTACCATTGTTTAAAAAAATAATCTCCACACATACCAACATGTCTGAAAACGCATATCACATGACCCTTCACTTTCACTGGGCATGTGGGTACCAGTGTAAACAATGAAGCAGGAGGTTGGTTAGTTGTAGAAAATGCTACGAAGAAAAGGCAGTAAAGTACAACCGGAGATTTTGTCAATCGCACAGAAGGTGCTCACATAGAAAATAGTCGCAGTAATAAAAAAAAAACAGTGAAATGATTAGACCGTGATGAATCAGAGAACAACACATAGTGATAGTTGAGACCAAATCTAAAAAGCAAACATGAGAGTTTGTGTTTCTCAAAGTCTCTGCATGTTGAGACTAAAACATGTTTGAGGTATTCAAACTAGAATCTTAGGGGTCTTACAGTTCCAGAGTTATGTGGATGTTTGGCGTAAACACAGCAGAAGTTCTGCATTTTAAAATTAAAATGTTTAGTGAAGATGGAGTCTCAGGCACTGAGCTTGGCTTAAAGTTGTAACCAGAGGGTTTTGGAGATCCTGATAGTTGGATTTTATAACTTTTGGACAAGTTAGCTGCTTCTGCTTGTTTCCAGCATTTTTGCTAAGCTCCGGCCGGGCTCACAATACTGGAGCTTTGGATCAATTTATCCTCAGTTTCAGAGAAATCTGGTCTGGGATCTTGGTCTTAACTGATGTCAGTCCAGATTACTGGATGTGCGGAGTTTACAGATCCAGTCTTGAACCTCCCAAAGGTTGACAATATCAGACACGTTTGATATTTACAAATTAAAATCACGATAATCACCTAAGCATCAGAAGCACCTGGAGCTTCAGACGCTGTTACCAAGCAACACTAAACCTTCTAAGCAATGAGACTAATGTTAGCTACAGATATTAAAAATAAGAATTAAAAAAAGGTAAAATCTCACCTCCAGTTCTCGCTGCTCTTCAGCTTTTGTTTTTTTTCCTCACTGCAAAGTCTGTCTGTCTGTCTGTCTGTGGGTGTGTATGTCCACATAACTCAATAACAAATATAGACAGGACACTCAAACTCAGCACAGATGTTGATCTTCACCTACCCTGGTCACCCATTAATTTTGCGGTCAAAAGGTCAAAGGTCAAGGTCACAGGGCTATCTGCCATGTTTAGGAAGGCATCCGGCGTGGGTGTACTTCTTGCTTAAGTGCATTCTAGTTAGCATTACAGCAAGTTGTTGCACCACAGTCTCCATTTCATTAACATCTGTTTCCCCATCAGATCACATAATTTGGCTCTGCACCATGTCGCTCCCTCAGACACAATAATCTTAATAATACCCTCTAGTGTGTGATCCAACATTATCTTGCAGTCTTGTAGTGCGTGCATGTCTGATATCAGAGGTATGAGTATCTGTGATGTTGCTCCTTCTGTGTGTGATGCAGCCAGGTTCCAGTATCTCCTGTAGTGTGAGCCCAGCCTAACCTAGACACCGGCTGGCTTCAGCTTCAGATTTAACACACAGAAATAAGACTGCTATCAATCCCCAGAGCCTATTTCCTGGAATGTTGAACTGCTTCTCTCAAGTAAAAACCTGCATTTTTGCTCTGGCTGGCCTCGTATTAAGAAGTAATGTTATGATAAACAGGCCTATCGCTTTCGGGGGTGTTTACTTTGAAAATGTCTTATGTAGGAGTTCTGCAACTTAACATGAGAACATGTTGACTTAATGCAGCCCCAAAAACAGATTTAACAGCTACAAATCAATCTGACTCTATTCTTTGTGGGGGGGAAAACAGCAATTTAATCAGCATTCTTTATTTTCCTACTGTTTATTTGGACAGTGCTAAAGTGCAGTGTGAGGTACGAAGTGGAGGGAAATGCTGCGGTGAGGTTCGATCCTTTAGGGCTCACATGTGCTTCCAAAAGCAGGGAAACCTATCTGGGCGGAGATAATGATTGTTTATGTGAAATTTATATTATATAGTATGTGAAGCAATAACAGGAAAGACTGACTTCAGCTGACGCTGCCGTTACATATGCATTTCAATGTGGTCTCTCATCACTCACTCAGAGAAAGTAATGGCGGTTGGCTTTAAAGGCTAACTCAGCATGATATGACCGCCATATTAAACAGATCCTGGAACAGCTCTGCGCAGCGTATTGCCTTACGCCGAAAATTCCCTTTGACCTTGAGATGATCTGGGATAAGCCGAGAGGTATGCATCTGTCAGTGGATCGGATAGTATATCCAAAATTTTACCGCTCCTGCTTATATTGAAAAACATCTCTGTCTTTTTATGGAGAGAAGCATTTAGGTGAAATGATACCGCACCACTGACATGAGTCGTAAAATGCTGTTTTTATGGTTCTGTCTTCTCTTTCTCAGACTCATGCACTGTTCTCCCAACCACACACATACACACACACACACACACTGAAACCACACACACAATTATTATCACAGCTTTCCAGAGGCAGCAAACCAGCTGCTGTTTCACTTGATCTTTTATAATGAGAACAGCAGCAAAAGAGTCAGTAATGACATCTCAGCTCACAACGCTATTCCAACACTTCCCGTAGCTTGACCCGAGAGTTGCTGAGAAAACTCCGGCTCTGGCTAGCTATGGAAAAAAAAAAAGAAGTTTAAAGGCTGAATTATACACCACCAATAACAGACGCAGCAGGGGATTGTATTAAGGTCTGATTGACATTTACTGGATGTGACAATATTGCCAGCTGTAGATTTTGTATGACGGGATCCAAAACACTGGACTGCTTTGCTACCAGGCTGCCTGAACACAGGAGATAGTACAACACAGACAGTTAGAGCTCATAAAACTCATCCTTACAGTGTGTACAACTCAATGTGGTTTACCCAGACCTGACAATAGAGACGCTCCAACACTTCATTATAGCAGTAAGAAAATTGTTTCACAGAGCATTTGATAGTTTCACTTAAATACATCAAATACACGTCCATGTAAGTAGTAAACGAGTTACGAGTTCCATCTCAAATCATCACGGTCCTTCTGACTTGGCCATCTCTGATTTGCTTGAAGCTTTCTAATTCCAAACCATGACTATTGAAAATACTACCTGTGAAATCTTAGCTTCATATACCAAGTACTTTCCAAGATACATTTATTTCTAAAAATTTGCCCCTGAACCCACTTTAAGCATGTTTTCTCACACAAATTTTCTCGCAAATTTGATGCCATGTTTGAACGGCACCACCTCAGGAACTATTAAAGATAAAAGCTGCAATATTGGACAAGCAGATCAAATAATCTCTTAATATGAGTTGAAAAGTCCTACCTTTAAAGACACATTAAATATTGATAATGCAGTCGTCAGCTAGTGCTATTTTCCAGTTGTATGTCTCAATAATACAAAACAAAACATTAAGAACACTAAACTACTAAAATACTCATTAAAATACTTAAACTTTCATAATGAAATGAGCAGGTACGACAAGTTGCACCACAAATACAAAACTATTAGAGTAGATAGTGTAATCCAACATTCCCACAGACTCCAACATAATATTATTTTCAATATGGGCATATTTTTCATTTTCTAACCCCAATTTGCAGGCTTAAACCTTTGGTTGGAGGAGACTTGTCATGTAGTTTTGCATGATTTCTTTGGGAATTATCACTGCATTACTTCACTAGGATGACATCGGTAATGATAACCATGATTGAGTACATAGATCTGCTAAGAAAGTTTAATGTGTTGACATAATTTTAATGGTAATGTGAGCAACACTTCAGTGGCAAACTTATTCTCAAAGAATAATTACCAGTGTACTTTGACAAATAGGATCAAGAGTGCTGTTCAAAAGTAAGGTGGTTAAATTCAAATTGAACCCTTTTTAACCCTTCAGGTTTTAATTTTTTAAAAAGGGACTGCAAATGATCAATAGTTATCGATGCTGACTGAAAAGAAACGTTTCATCATAGTAACTTTTTCACCTGTATTGTAATTTAACTTATTAACAGCCACCAGTTTGCCAGCAACCTGTTGAAGCTAGTCAAAGCTGCTTTAACTCATTCAGCTTAGTGAAATGGTATAAATATTTACATTTTTGTCAATATGGACATCAAACACATGATTTGATTGGTTAGATTCCCCTCAATTAAAACATTCAGTTCATTTTAGGCAAGGTATTTAGCTCAGCGTGGCAACAGAAGTCTGGAATTTCATACAGTTGTGGTTGATAAAGGTGTAGAAGGTAGGTGGTGAGGTGGAAAGTTCTGGCACAAAGCATGTTCTAATAAATGTTACTCAGAGATCAGACGAGATCGGGCGTGTCCAGGGGGGTATGACCGTAAGCCCATATAATTTGTGCAAGTCTAGTGTGTGTGTGTGTGTGTGTGTATGTCTGAATGATCATTTGTTTGAGCTGTGACCAACGTTAATGTGGTCCAATTGTTCATTTAATCTGTTTTTTTTTCTCTTTATGTAACAACAAACAAATATCAATAAAAAGAAAAAAAGAAAAAAGTGCTACTCAAATGTAAATTATTAAAGATGAGGACAAAATAAACGTTATTAACCCTGTTTGAACTCATGTAGTGTTGGTTGTGTTTTAGCTACATGCTGACCAATGTTCAGAAACTGGAAGGTGATACCTTTTAAATGAAGCCTCATACGTGCACTTTAGCCTCACAGTTCATCTGATTTAAGCTTTTCCCTTTAGGGTAAACAAAAAGATAAAAACTCATTTAAAAAAACGGTTGTAGAGGAAAACATCTATGCAGCATCTTTAAAAGTATTTTCTGCAGCTTTAAATCCAGCGAGAAAAAAAATGTGTGGGAAAATATCATTTGGGAAACTGTCTTGATGTAAAAGACAAAAATAAAATGTGAAGTCGTCTTTGAAGACAATAACCATGAGAAAATCTATTACCAATATTGTCAACGAATACAAATTAAATCATTATGAATCACAATTTCTATGCACCAAAACAAAACCCCTTTTGTCGCCTAATCCTAGCCACAGCGTCTGGATGTGAGCTCCGTTCTGTGCGATTCCTCCACCCACCGTCAACTCCAGCCGCCTCCTGTCGACTGACGCAGTTCAGAAAGGCTGCTCTTCATTCACTCAAAACAAAACGCTGCCTCTGCATCCCCTTTAACACAGATGGAAATTTAGTGGTATAGTAACATAATTTGGAAGCTCCTGATTGGCAAAGTCCTCCACAAATGAATTCAGCTTCTTGAGCAGCTGCAGTAACACAGTATCTTATAATAAGCAGCATCCTTATGTGAGCTGATGGAGGCGGTGGAGAGAGGGAAACACAGCAGCAGAGTTATGCACTAATAAGTCCAAATTCCACTGAAAATAAAGAAGAATGTGGCAATAAGATTAGAAATTACAAAAAAAACAGTCCAGGATGATTACTTTTGGACATGGGTAAGCTAATGCCAAAGGTGTCGACTTTCTACATCACACTGTAGATGTCAGCTACAAATCATTACTGTGTTGTTAAAAAGTAAACTGTCAGCTCTGCAGCGGGACAATAATGTCAAACATACAAAAGTAAGTGACTGGCTCTGTTCAAACAGTCCATTTCTCATAGTACAGTTTCTTACAAACATGCAACTGGTGCCATTTCTGCCAACTGTGTGATAGACAACAACAACAACAGAGTAAATGGATGCATTAAAGTGGAGACAAGTAGCCTAAGAATTCTTAAAAAAGACAAAAATAAGACCTAAAACTAACTGATATGAACAAAAACAAATTGCAAATATGTTGTTTATTCAAGAAAACCAAATTATCAACAGACTACAATGTCACTGTGTGCTGTAGCTTCTGTTAATGTACTTATTAGTTAATTTACTGAAAACATAAAAGTATTCTCCTAACTGGATCGAATATTCTAATAAAATCATGTAATGTAATAAAATGACTAATAATTCAGTAAAATGTATAAAATTATTATGTATAAATTATGTATAAAAAGACATAATTGGCTTTTGTTGGTTTATGTCAGGTGCCATGTGGCGCACAAGTAGGTGGCTTTCAATTCAATGCAGTTTTATTCATATGACAGAACCAGGCTCAGGAAAAGCGGACATCTGCCTCGACCGGATGGGGTGGGAGTGGGGATGAGGGGGGAGGGGATAGCAGGAGACGTTGGGGTGGGGATGGCAGGACAGCAGGTGGTGAGGCCAGTGGTTATGAATATTTAGGTACGAGTATACTAGGGCTGGTCCTGAACTTTCAAATATCAGAATATTCGTTCCTCGTGATGGTATTTGGATAATAATTTTGACAATCTAATAGTCGTGTGCACCGCCGCTGGGGGCCGCTGAGGCTCTAGAACGCCACTGTGGTTCCAGTACGCGGACCTGTCAACTCCTGTCAACTTTACCTAGTAGTCATTATTCCATTCAAAATGAATGGTTATAAAATTCTAAAAACACAAATTGTAGAACGGCTGCCTAAAAAATGAACATAATGGTAAAAATGCCATGAAAAGTATTAAACTGCCACTCGTGACAGAAAAAAAGACCCTCCTGGAAGGAATTATTGTACATTACTGGTAAAAATATCATTACCATATCAGTCGAGTTAGCACATTATTGGCAGTTGTTACATTTTCGAGCAAGTTTAGTTCAAGTTTTTAGATTTTCCGTAAATTTTTACCTTATTAGTTGCTAAATAAACTATATACATCAAAGCACTGGGACACAATGGTGCTATTGAAAAGGGGAAGCAACAGTAACTCAGCAATAAAGCGGCAGACCTCGTAAAGCCAAGCACAAAGTCTCTGTTTACTGAATAACTACAGAGTTCCAAATGTCAACAACAGGACAAAAACTGTGCGTTGGAAGCTTTATGGAATGAGTTTCCATGGTCAAGCAGCTGCATTCAAGCTTTACATCATCAAGCACAAAGCAAAGTGTCAGATGTGGTGGTGTGAAGAAAGTGGCAACTGAACTCTGGAGCAGAGAGAATGTGTTCTGTGGATTGAAGAATCATGGATGCCAGGAGGACGGATCTTGGTACAGGGTTGTATTTTAGGGGTCTGCCCTTTAGTTCCAGTGAGGGGAAATCTTATTCCCAAGAAATTTTGGACGATTCTACGCTTCCAACTTTGTGGGAGCAGTTTAGGAAAGGCCCTTCTCTGTTCCCAGTGCAAAAAGCAAGGTCTATAAAAACATGGTTTGGTGAGTTCGGTGTGGAAGAACTTGACTGCGCAGAACCCTGACCTCAACCCCATCAAACATCAGTGGAGGTTGTGAGCCAGGCCCTCTGGTCCAACACCAGTGCCTGACCTCATAAATGGGCTTCTGGATGAATGGGCAGAAATTCCCACAGACTCACTCCAAAATCTTGTGGAAAGCTTCCTAGAAAAGTGGAAACTCCTTTAGCTCCAACTCCATAAATAATGCCTATGGATTTAGAACGGGACGCCATAAAAGTCCCTGTAGGTGTTCCAACGTGAAAACTTTTCAAATCCTACCAACAAATTTTCTAACTGATGACAATTAAAATCCTTCGGTTCGTATCCGTTCTCCCTCAACTCTTTTGCACGTAAAATCTGCTGCGGCATGCTATTGCAGGGAGAGAACGGTTACTGCATGATTGCATGTCATTCTGAGGAGCTGCTGAAACTCACGGAGCAGAACACAAACTCAGAACTCCTCTGTTTGAGTTTTTTTTTTCGCTTGCTGATGCATCAGTGAAAATCTCTGCACTCAAGGTGAGGCAGGTAGAAATGCATGAATGAATCTGCTGCTTAAAAACACCGCTTAAAGATTGCTGCTTTGACACTTAAAGATTCTGTTTTTAGAAATTATTCTCTCAGACAACAAGCAGGATGACCCTGCAGAGCTGTAAACACACCGAGCAGGCTCTCCAGTAGCTCTACTTTCTGTCCGTTTTGAGTTGCCATGTTTTATTCCAAAGCTGCTGTGGGTTATTTCATGACTGTCCGGTGATTCTCCTCCGCTCCCAACCAACCTGGAGGCTCGGGCTTTTTTGCCAAGCCGGTTATGGTTCTTTACTTGTCCCACAGGAGCTGAACAGAACTCACAGCTCCTTCCCTTTCCTCCTGCTCGGAAAAAAAGCACAGCGCAGCCGTGAGCCGTGTTCAGGGATCGCAGGTTTGAGCGTGATGGAATGACAGCAGCCATTATTAATTTGGGGATATAAATAAATAAGTCACCTCTCACGCCGTGCTGTCGGACAGATCAATGACGTCTGTGAGACAAGGCCAATTAAAGATTTAATCAAAACATCACTCACATCGTTGCGGCCTCTCAGAGGGACGATTTGCATGTTACTGGCTATTGGGAAATATATTATTATCCAGAGCATGAACAGCAAAGCAGCGTTTATCTGCTCTTTATTTGACTGACACTTGATGTGAACTCACTATAACCTCAGAAATCTATACTCCTCAAATGTTAACACACCAGTAAAAGCAGAAGATGAAGAGATCAAATTCAAATAAATTAAACATCTCAATAAGAAATACGCTTAATTAAGTCTCTGTAGCCAATCTTTCGATGCCCTTTCTTGAGACAAAGCACCTTAATAAGAAAAATAACTTCTATGTCAGAGTAAATGGTGAAGTTAATGAATTTCAATGGCATGATAAATAAAAGCAATGAAGGAGCCCTAAAATACTGTGATTAGTGTTCGTCCTTTCCTGCTTATTAAGAGCCAAACAAATGCAGCAGCAGACCAGAATCATTTCTAAGGGTTTTGATTTAAAAATATTGAGGTCATGAGCTTAAATTACTGACAAAAATGAAAGTTTAAATAGAAGAATGTTACTCCTGAAAGTGATTAGACACAGCCAACAAGAGAAAGCACTCGTCTCTCTGTCGGATTTAAAACCACATTTAATACTCTCATGTTTTTGTTTTTATTATTATAGTTAATGTGAGTTAATGTCAAATTCCTCTGCAGTCACTGATTAAACCACTATAAAGTCATATCTGTTTATTAAAACAGCATAATTAGAATTTGTTTTTTCACAAAAATGATATGGCATATGATGTGTTTGTTGGAGGAATTGTACAGGTTGTGACTTTCATGGTGCTAAATGCAAGTATTTAAAGGTTTCCGCTAACCACCCAGCTGTGGTCCGTCCTGTCTTATTCTTACCTGCAGGTTGGTCAGGATGCCATTGTTGCGGTCCTCAGTGTCATTCAGCTGCCTCTCCTTTGAGTCCCTCATCCCACGGACAGATTCCCCACTTCTCAGTCTTGGATTGTAGATCGGTTTAAGGAAACCTGTAGGAAGAACTGCAGTTCAGATCGTGATCTTTTGGTTGCTCTTCTAAATTTGGACACCAAGATTTGTATTTTCAGTGCAAATGTATATCAGTTCCAAATGTCGGTGGACCCCTAACCGGTTCCTTAGGTTTGTTTCATATAAAACTCCATTTGAATCTGTGTTAAGAAAACCTTTATCTGTCACGAATACATTTATATAGCATTGTGAAATGTTGTTTTTGCATATCCCAGTTGGCGCCAGAGCACAGGGTCAGCCATGGCACGGCGCCCCTGGAGCAGGAATGGTTAAGGGCCTTGCTCAAGGACCCAACAATGGCCGCACTGGGGTTTGATCTTCTGACCTTCTGATCAGTAGCCCAGAGACTTAACCGTTGCTGACAGGAGTACACTAAGGCTAAAAGCTATAGAATGCTGGCAGCAAGGGCAATCCAAAAATTGTGAAAATAACGGCGAATATCTGTAAATACAGTAAAAATAGTCTAAATTTATGGCTATCACTGTAAAAGAACAGATTACTACTTCTAAAAACAGATATCTGATGTAGATCTTATGTACAGTTTTGGTCTTTTTGTTTTCTTCAGTACTTTTTCTGTGATTTTGCTAGATAATATTTGCAAATCTGTATAATAACAGTTACATGTTGTTATTTTTTTAACCATTTTTCAGCCCTTGAAATACATAACAATTCCTTTAAATAACAGCAAAAATCTTTAAAATAGTGATATTTTTCTGATTAAAATACAATAAAAAATAGTGTAATCTTACAGTTAAATGCTGTAAAACAACAAATTCCCATTTAGGAAAATACAGATTTTTGATATGGATGTTTTTTTACAGTTAAAATGTAAATTAATATTTTTTTCTGTGATTTTACCAGTCATTATCAAAACAAAACAGTGAAAATAAGGATAAATTGTTAAAAAAAAATGCAGTTAAGAAGTTGAAAAATGTCATTTTTTCCAGTGTAGAGCTGAGACGATGTTCAAAAGAGATGTAATCAATACGGACCAAACGTGTCAGC
This sequence comes from Dascyllus trimaculatus, assembly GCA_024666655.1. NCBI lineage: Eukaryota > Metazoa > Chordata > Actinopteri > Pomacentridae > Dascyllus > Dascyllus trimaculatus. Next base: position 24,877,073 of record CM045455.1, read on the forward strand.
CGAACATACAACCTAATAAACTGCCTACAAATGTGAATAATCTCAAAGTGACAAAACAGAAACAACACAAATAGAATGAAAAAATGGTTATTAAAGTTATTTTATTGAGGAGTTATGTCTGCATGTCCATCTGTTAATCCCTGTCCTCCCTATTTTCTTTTACCCAATTCGTTTTTTCTGCTGTAAACTGTCCAATAACGGTGTAAAATGCCCACAAAGCCCACATAAAATAAATATAAAAAACATTTTAGTGCTAAACAATGCAATGGTGCTGTCCTTCTAGTGAGTATAATATGTAAAATATTATGTTTGTGCCTTCGGGGCCCCCAAAAGCAAAGAACTGCCCAGATGTCTGCTCAAAAATGTCAGCAGTGGGTAAAAAAACAGAAACACTACATTGTGTTACAGGCTACACACTCAAATTCAGTCCTCATGTAGCACCAGCCTGAACCTCTCCAACTCCTCGTTCCACCCCAGCGTTTTTCTTTCCCTCAGGCTGCTTGACTCCCCGCTCTCTTGTTGTTGCCCACTCTGCACAACTCCTAAGCAGTTCATTCATTCAAGTGCAGCTGAAGTGTGGTCCCTGATAAAGTGTAGTTGAAAATAATTGGCGGCCATTTATATTTTTTTTATGCTGCATTCATCTCAGAGAATGAGCTTTTTCTCTGCACCGTAACAAAATCCAGCAGAACATAGGCATAAAAGCCTGCGGAGAATCAGGACTGAACAGTTGCAGTTTTCAATGTCACTCAAGCACCTTTCACGCATAAACACTGAACACGTGTGTGAGGAAACAAAAAATATCTTCAGCCTGCAGTCTTAGCGTTGCACATGATGTGCAGCTTTAGCTTTGTGTGAAACATTTATGACTTAAAGGTTCATTATTCATTTAGGGGCAGTGGTGGCCTAGAGGTTTGTAAAGCAAACTTGGAACTGGTGGGTCGCCGGTTTGAGCCTCCAGCCTGAGAAGCCCTTGATTGCAGTGTGCAGTTCGGGGCGGGAGCTTAACGTTAAACTTTACTTCATTTTGCAACAGTTTGCTGACAATCTAACCCTCACCCTCACCCTAACCCCTCAGGAACGTACGTATCTAATGCAATTCAGAGTGGAACCAAATACAGGTTTGAGACTACGCTAGGAGCATACGACGGCGCTTGTTTTTACATGCAGGCAATGTCCCCGGCGGAGTCAAATGTTAGATTCAACCGATAGCATGCCGATGTTGAGCGTTGAGCTCCAGCCCCGAACTGTTGGATTCAGCCAACAGCATGCCGACTTTGAGCAACGTTGAGCTCCTGCCCCGAACTGCACATTACAGTCAGGGGTACCTATCCAGACTGGCACGAGGTTGAGGTGGGAAAGTGAGAGCGACCACTTGTCCCAGTCACCACTACTGTGGGCCCTTGAGCAAGGCCCTTAACCCCCTGGCTGCTCCCCAGTCCGCTGCTCCTAGTATGTATAGTTAAGGCTAACTACGAGTAGGATGGGTGAAATACAGAGAAGGAATTTCCCCAAGGAAATCAATAAAGGCTAGATTATTCAAAAACACTGGATGACCGTAAAATACCAGAATCTTAGACCTAAATAAACTGGCACACTGGCCACATCTCCTTGCTCCCTTTACTTTCATTAACTACCAGAAAGATTGTGTGCATGAGAACCAACTAAAAATATTCCAGCCACAATCATTAGCCCATGTCGGTTAGGACTGTCGCTACGAACTTGACTGTCCACAACTCCACCATTTGTAGACTAAGAAAACATTTCAGACAACATGGTACGACATCTATTCTGCCACACGGTGCTTAGTATGTCCGACAATGTGATTCTATCTCCCACAATGTCCACCAACTTCATCAAACCCTTCAGAAAGCAGCAACATCGACAACATTATCATTACCTATGTTCCGCAGATCTATCCATATACCTGTTTATATTTCATTCCAGCAACACCGCTTTATCAACCACCTACCTCATGTAAATAAGGTGTCAATTATTCTGTATTTATTGTAAATAACTGCACTTTGCACAAAACATTGTCAATTTAAACACGCTCTTTCACACATATCCATAGTTGTGCATAGTAGTCATAGTCCTTATGTAACCTGTTGCCTTGTTTAAATACACGTTTTATTTTGTGTAAGTACTTTGAGACCTTAGAAAATACTGGAGTCAAATTCTTTGTATGTGTTCACATATTTAGCCAATAGAGCTGATTCTGATTCTGATGTGTGGCACTATGGGATGCAAATGGTGGACACAGTAACTTGTGCTGTCTGGTCTATGACACCAGTCTCAATCTGCCCGTCAACATTTAAAATAGTGTGTACTTGGTTGTTTCATGACATTCTGCTGTGGAGATATTGTGTTTGGAACAACAAATAGCTGTAGCCACATGTTAAAAAGAATGGCCAGAATTTAATATAACATGACATGCTGTTTATAATTTTGTTTCCTATAATTCGATTTTAAATTCTGTGGATTTTTTCGGGCACTGGCTGAACACTGGACTGCACTTTCGTTTTTCTATTGCACCCTGGGAAGTAACTTGGTCTGATTATATTTGCAGGGACGTCCAACGGTTTCAAGGGGCAGGACTCACATGCACTAACAAGCACTAAAATGCACATGCAGAAGCTAGGGATTACAACAATCATGGAAGAAGTGTGATTTTACTCCCTGCCAAAGATACATTTACAACACTGTCTGTACATAACAGGTAGTTGATTGCTGCTGATTAATGCTTTATATATATCAAAATCTCGCATATTGCACCTTTAAATCTTAGGTGACCTTACCTACTTGACGCAAAGATGGTGAAATAACACTGGGATGGTTTCCCTGAGAGGAAATTCAAATGTCTCGGAGACCTCAACAAGGTTATATACCAGGTGTGTTTCTCACAGGACTGAGGTAAATTCATCTTCCTGGCAGTTTCAAAGGTCCCTGCGTTATTCTTCTCCGTTCGTCGCATAACAGGAGGGTAATATCACTCTCCCCTCGCCTTGAGTATGTCAAACATGAAACAGTACAACTGCCAACAATGCAACATTGCGTGCGGTTCGCAGTTATTCGATCAGAGCAGCCTTAACTGAAAACGCTGTTGGCTGAATTCACACGGCTTTGTAGTGCCGACTATAGGGAACATGAAGAGAAGAAAATGGCCAAGTGAGAGAATGAAATGAGAAAGGCACTTGGAAGGGATGACATGTGTATTCTGCTACATTCCCATTCACTCAGCTTTTGCCCACACTGTGTTGCCTGCGCATTCATAGCCTGCGCATTAAAGGTTGGGAAATTTTGGCTTTGAAACCCCGTGGCTGATTTTTTGGTCGGGTTATCAGGGTAATGCTCTTTGACAGAGCCGTAACACAACACTGCTGGATCAAAAGGCATTTTGTTTTCTTTTCATCTCTCACGCTCTCAGCCAAGATTCTATTGAGCGAGAAAGAGAGAGTGGGGGGGGGAGGCAGACAAACAGACAGACGGAAAATAAGACAGAAAAACAGACCAGATGACGGGATGGCTGACAGGCAGGTAGCGCAGCAGCAGCAGCCTGCAGTCGTGGATCCGGCCCTGTAAATATCTAGGACATTGCTCATCAACACATTAATTTCGCTCCTCATGCTGGAGGAGTACTTCCATTAGCTCATACATAAGTATTTTGGATAGCAAGTTACAGATGATTAATTCACTCACATCAATTGGCCGCCTCTGATGGTATGAGTGTTCCTCTCTTGTGAAGTTCACATTCTGTCTCATCTTTCATCTCGAAACACTGTACTATGATGGAAACGGGGTGTAAGTGTTAGTGTGTAAGCCTGTGCGTGTCTGTTTGTAGTGTTGCTGCTGCCGGCTCAGTTGGCAAACGCGCAAAATGTATGTAACAGTAATATTCTTGGCCCTATTTTTAACACATAAAGGATTATCATGCACATGTAGCACATGGTAGCGTTTAAGGATGAACACGGTGAGATCTTAAAGGGTGGCTCCTCTTAACACGGGTGGTATGTTTTTTGTCAGTATTTTTCTTGTTCGCACACAGATTCACACCTTACACAAGCAGAGCGAGAGTGGCATTTGTATTCTCAGCACAAAGCCAAACACATTCCCAGTTGCCCTCCGCCAGCGTTGGCCCTTGTCACCGATTCTGTTTGTGACTTTCCTGAACCGGATCTCAAGGTGCAACCGAAGGAGAGGACAGACCTTGGAATTGCCTCTCTGCTCTTTGCAGATGATATTTGCTTCGTCGGGCTGCGACTTTCAGCGAGTTCAGGGGCTGTTTGCACCTGAGTTCCAAGTGAAGGGCTGGCGAGCGAGTTCCAGGAGTTCAAGTATCTCGGAGATTGACGGGCTGATTGGTGCAGCGATACGGGCGTCGTACCGGGGCGTTGTGGTGAAGAGGGAGCAGAGCTGGAAGTGAAAGCTTTCGATTTAGCATTCGATCTAACCCTCACCTGTGGTCGAGAGCTTTGGGGAGCGTTCCAAAGAATGAGCACAAGTGGCTGAAATGAGTTTCCTCCACAGGGTCCCAGGGTGAACTCTTTACAGACAAGAGTTCAGACAGCTGGAGGGAGCTCAAAAAGGAGGCGTTGCTCTTTTTGATTGAAAGAAATTCAAGTGGTACAGACATGTGATCGGGATGCCTCCTGGACGACTTCCATCGGAGGTTTTCCTGGCAGGACCAACCCAATCCCAGAACACGTTGGAGAGATTATATCTCATCTACTCTGGGAAGGCGTCAGGATCCCCCAGGAGGAGCTGGAAAATGTGGGCAACCATGTTTGGACTTATTACTTAGCCTATTACCGCTGTGATCGCACTGACTGAGGCAGAAAAGGGACGCATGGATGGACACCGGGAAGCTTCCAGTACCACCACAGTCTGATCTGAAATCCACTGAGCTGCTCCATGAGGCCAAATCGCTTTCCTTCACCAGTCCAGTCCAGTGATCAAACAAGCAACCTCGCAGTAACAAAGTTGCTCCCTCAGTATAATAATAAAGTTGCAGTCACCAGCTTAACATCTGAGCGCAAGAAATGCAGCAATGAAGTTAAGAAAGACGAGAGACAGGGCTGGTGTGGTGCCAAAGAGCTTTGGTCTGATTGCCGTCGGCAGGAGTTTATATACATCTGCAGCTGCTTTTATCTGGGCCAAACACTCATTACGAAAAAATACATACAACTTTATGTCTGGTGATATCAAAAGTATGTTTTTGTGAAACTTTGACGTTTGTTGTAACCAAATAATTGTTACCAGAGAAATGTTTGTAGTTCGTAGCCTAATCAGGCCTGACATTTACATTACAGTCAACTCTACAGTACTGTTTAAGTGATGTTTATGCTGAATGTGTTCAGTATGTTTAACATCCTTGTTTGTATTCAGAAACTACACTGTCATTAACATAATTTACAGATCTGCTATAATCTTTAAATAGTCATTTTTCATGCATTAATAACATTTCAGACACTCCATAGGAGCTGCAATCACTTTTTAGTGAGTGTAAAAGTTTACTTGATCCTTCAAAGCTTTATTAACCAGTAACATGAACAGGGTTGTCTTGGTATTCAGGGCACAGAGTGGGTATAATATTGCAAAGATCGTAGAATAAGTGCAAAAGAGGGTATTTCTTTGAATATCTGACCAACATAAATGCATAAACTGGGCAATACGGCTAAAACAAGCAGTGTTCAGTCCCGCAGGACAGCAATTAGTTGGCAGATGGTAACTTTTTGGCAGGATATCGGCAACGTGAGCAGGAGATGATGAACTCCGGGGTTAACCAAGCTTTTCTTTACAGAGCAAAAAAAAAGAGAAAAATTATAAAATTATCGCCAGTAGAAGCCTCAGCTACACTTCAGATGTTTAACTTTGACCCACAGTAGACATGTACAGCTCTCAGTGTTGCCAAACTACAAAAATAAGATGCATCTAAATTATCCTCTTGTATTAGTGGTAGACAGTGTGGGAAATACCTTCTATTATGGTGTGTGTAGTTTTGAATAGTTTCTTGATTAATCAATTAGTTGTTTGGTCTTGAAAAACTGATGCCCTCAAATGTGTTGTTTTGTCCACAACCCAAAAATATTTAGTTTATTGTCATCGATGAGTAAAGAAACCAGAATATACTCACATTTAAGGAGCTGGAATCAGAGAATTTAGACTTTCTTTTGTTTTTTAAATGATTCAAACTGATTGAATGATTGTCAGACTAGTCAGTAATTTAATGTTTGACAACTAATCAATTAATTTTTGCAGCTCTAATCCAAACATAAGAGCTATAATACAGCCAGTATCATGGAATTTCAATAAAGTATGCTATTAGTTGATAAAATATCATCATGGAGCTTTTCCTCTGGCTAATTTAGAGTATTGCAGAATTGAAAGATTAAGCTAATTTATTGCATTTGTGCCAAACACACGAGATGGTACCTGGCCATGCAGAATAGTCATTAGCATCATATCTGCTACTGCGAGCCAGAGACAACACCAAAACAAGGGAACACTACTACCCACCTTCTGAAAATACACTCAGCTGACAGAAACCAGACATGTGAGCTTGTCTAAACACTAATTTACAGCAGTTTTAGCAGAAATGGCGCAATCAATTCAACCATACAGACACTATAAAAGCTATAAAGCAGTATATTGCCCAGTCCCACTTAATAAGAAGTGTTGCATTACCAACATATTTCCCACTTGCTTATCTGAATGTCAGTGTAAGGCTGAATTTGTCCTCTGTTGATGGCTTGTGTTTGAAGGTGCCATGTTAGATAATAATGAACCATCAATGCAAATAGCTCACAGCTCTGGAGTCCTGACATGACAAGCAGATATATCATCCTATTGTCCTTGTAAACTGACACAAAAGACAATTTTTAAATGTTTTTTTTCACACCTCCAAAGCAACTAAGTTCAATTTAAACCCTCCACCAGTCTGATGGACCTGCAGCCTTCAGATCTTTACAATCAGGGGACTTAACAATAATACAAGAGCTTTGTAAGTGGCTTCTGTTTCAGAAGCCTCAAACCCCTCACCACCCACTGACCTTCCTGAAAGACCCCATAAGGTTAATCCCCAGGCAAATAATTGAATCTTGACCTGGCTATTATTATCTCCCTTTAACCGTTCCACTCTGCAGGAAGTTGACCTCGTAAAAGCCCCAGGCTCCCTTCCCCCCATTGCTAATGGCCAGACACACACATGTGCACAAAGACTTTCATCCTTCTCGCCAATAAAGGGGGATACAAACATGCGTTATGGTCGAAAAGGGTGAAACTGAACTGCACCACAGTGACATAAGTGCACATAGACACAGAGGATATACAGTACATCAACACCAAGGCCAGTCTGGGAGGGAGGAGTGAAGCGTTGTCTGCCAGTGGGTGGTAAAAGCTGTGTCTAAAGCGATCTCACAGACCCGTGACTGCTGCGAGAATGAAATCACACCTGGCACAGCTCGCCAACTGGTCCGGACACACACACACACACACACACACACACACTTTCTTATACAATTGAAAAGTATACTCCAGTAGTCAAAGACCGCTTTGACCACACTCCCCAACCTTACATCTTGCGCGCACATACACACATTAGGCGCCATATGCACATGTCTTCTGGTGGTCTCGGTCTTCACAGCTTCATGGTCTTCTGGTTTTTGTAATTAATTTGGATTCTCATCACTCCTCAGGGAGAAAGGAAGTGCACGTTCGGGGCCTTCAGAGAGAGAGAGAGAAAGAGCTGAAATTGGAAAAGAAACAAGGGTGAGAAAAGCTCTGCTCGGGCCTCACAGACAACCTCAGCTGCTCTCGGTACAGTGAACATATTCACCTGAATACACAAACACACTCTGCAGACACGAGTCAACACAATTGTCATGTAAATTAGTCCTCTAACATCATTCGCTGCTGGAGACGGTTGGTATTCTTATGCCGTTTTCAATTGATAACAACTGCAGCTACATGCGGTGACACGCTACGGTATGAATGCACCTCAACTCTCAGTTAGTGCATCCTTGACTCCTTCCATTGTAATTCATTGTAAAGCAGCACCAGTATGTGTGTGGACGTGTAGATGTCATATGTCATCTGTGTAATGTTTTGTAAGAGCCTACCACTGTGTTTAATGCTTTCTGTCAGATCAGAATAACAGTATTCATAACAGGTTGTATATTTCTTTTAAGTTGAATTTGCAATGTTGTATAATGTGAAAACAATCAATAGCTGTCATACATGTACATTTTCAATTTAAAAAAATCGTGCATCTATACCTATCTATATACACTTACTTGGAAGAGCAAATAATATATACAGTGCAAAAAAACAATTACGAAACTGTAAAAACTGTTAAGAATAATGGCAATTTCTTTCAAATGAGATCAAATACTTGTTAAAAAAAATCAATGTATGAATATATTTTACTGATTTCTAAACCATAAAAAATAGTGTAATGTCTATGCTCTAAAGTTGTAGAAGAAAAAAATATAATTTAGAAAAATACATATTTTTGATGTAGATGTTATTCACAATTTTAGCCTGTTTGTTGTTTGTTTGTTTTTTGTTTTTTTTTTTACAGTTAGCAGGTAAATTAAAACTTTTCTTCTGTGATTTTTACTTGTTATTATCTGTAATTTAACAAAAGCAGGACAACTGGTAAAATAACAGTAACTTGTAAAAAAAAAAAAAGAGATTAAAAAATTTTAGATATATTGTGCAAAGGACAGCAAATTAAAAAGTACAATACAAATAAAAACTGGCACATATCTACAAATATCTATATCTGAGTCTGTCCATCTGTCTACACCTGTATATTGTTTCTTCACATTGTCAGTTTAGGATTTAAAACATCCTTGAAGACGCCTCACTGAGGTTGATTTCCATTTCACAGGTAGCAGAGTGGAGGAGAGAGGAGATAAGGTGGCACTAAATAGAGGAATTAGATGAGCCTTGAACTTTAGCAGTTTATCAGTGGATTGGGTTTACCTGCATTTTAGGTTTAAAGGGAGTCTAGGTGCTAGGTCACTTCCAAGTGCAACTTCTTGAGTGGAAATGTTGTGGTTACTTTAGTCCGTACCATCAAAATCCTTCAGTTTCTACCTTTACCCTTTGAAAAGGGGCACGGGATTGAAACTCAAAATAGGTTTAAATGAGCTGGCGCTGGCCTCCTGCTCCAAGGTGTGGTGAATCTAAAGCTTGCCAGGAAAAGCACCACCTACATATTTTTTTATTATTTTTATCATAAATTTTGTGGCTTTACACCGGAAATTAAAATGGATTAAATTCACCGTCAGTGAGCTACCTGCCAAAGTTGTGTGACAAACCCCAGTGGTCTCAATCATAAAACAATACGAGGGTATAATTCCACCATGAAGCCCTGAGAGATGATAGTAGCATTAGGAGGCAGAATTATGAAAATGTGCAAACTGTACAACCCAGGGAGCGTTTCTGTCAGGCTGTCAGAGGAACCCAGCAGTATGACACTGCTGGAAATGGAAAAGAAAAATAGGGAACTACCCAGATTCTTCCTGGTAGTCCATCCAGCCTGAGCAGCCAGCCAAGAAAGACCTCAGTCAAGGAGGTAACCCAAGAATCCATGGAGCTGTTTGACAGAACTACAGAGCTGTGAGGCTGCCATGGGAGAGACTGCTGGAAGAACCACAGTGAGCACTTCATGAATCTACGCTGTGAGGCAAAGGCGCTAGAGTGGAGAAGCTCCTTGATGCAGAGGTAAAGCTGCCGTCACGACTTGGCAAAAAGGCGTTTGAGAGACTCTTGAGGGGAGCAAGAGCTAGAAGAGACTGTTCTGATGAAATGGAAACTGAACTCCGAGCCATAAAACAAAGCTCTCTGTCAGGAGGAAACTGGGCACAGCTCATTACCCGACTAATAGCACCCCTACTGTGAAGCATGGTGGTGGCAATGTCATGCTGTGGAGGGGCTTTTCAGCAGAAGGGACTGGGAGACGTGTCAGGATGGAGGGAACAATGAATGGAACCAAATGAACAAGTTTTCTTTGAGAACTTATTTCCGAATGCCAGAAAAACCATAGATGGGCGGCAGCCACTTACATTCAGACAGCCAAATGGGCACTGGAACGGATTCAGAAAAAAGACAGCCAAAGTCTTGTGGAAGCTCAGTACAGGACAGACTTGAAATCCGCTTAAAATTCAGCGTAATGAGTCGACAATGTAAATGAGTTCCAGCTTCCCACTGGGATTTGACAAGACTCCAGAATCTTGATGATTCTTGTGCAGAGTTAGGACCGAACGCTCATGTAACTGAAATGTCTCTATTACAGCCGGTCTGTCTGTTGGCCCACGACTTGCAAATCCAGGACGAAGTGGTATGGAATTTATGTATGAAGATTCTAGAGATTAAAGCACAGTGAACTTGGTGATTCCCTTGCGTTTCCTGTTTGTAGTTAAATGCCTTTATGGCAGGAAATTTGGTGCAGACATTGATGTTGACCAGAACATGAATCCTACTGACTTTTTTTGTTCTGCCACCAGCAGGTCACAGTATTTACTTGTCTAGCAGAGCCAGTGGTAGAGTTTCTGTACCGCAAGTATGCAAGGGTCTAGCAAGATCCAAGAGACGTAGATTTCTTTCTCTGTCTAAATCTACAAGAGTCCAATTGGACTACGCTAAGGGCTGTGACGTGCATTCCCAAAATGGACTGCAAACTGACAAGGAGGTAGTATAATAGCAACAATCATGTGTCTGTAGTGTCCACTGAGGAGAATAATTCAGCCTTAAGACGGTCAGTTGATTGGTCTGCCTGTGAATATTCAATGGACTGGTTTGAAATTTGGTGGAACATTCATGGACCCCATCATTTTTTGATTTTTGGTGACAGGTCAGACAAATCTTGGGTGGGTGGCCATGAATGATATCTGGTTTAAATAATTATGGTTTTAAGTAAATGTCGCCTAATGACTTTGGTGACCAGCTAAGTGTTTGTCTAGTGCAGGGGTGTCAAACCCAAATACATAGTGGGCCAAATCTGAAAACCTGGACAAAGTCGTGGGCCAACATTATATTATTATAATGTGTGTGTGTGTGTATATATTTATATATATTATAATTATAATTATCAACATTATTATGTTGATATATTGATATTATACATCAATAAAACTTGCCTTTACAGCAGCCTCACTTTGTGATATGACTTTTTTGAACATCGTCTGTTGTGAAACCAAACTTCTTTTCATCTCCTCTACCTTCTGCCACCTTTGACTCATGTCCAGGTCCTTGTACTTGTCCTGGTGTTTCGTTTCATCGTGTCGTCTAATGTTGTTCTCCGTGGTTATCGCCACGTTGGCTCCACATATTAGACGGGGCTGGTCTGAATAGCAATAGGTGAGCTCTGGATATTCTGGTCCAGTTACTGACAAATATACCAATATTTGGGTTGTGCGGCCGCGGTGGCCGGGGCCGGGGGTGGCGGCGAGGGCGAGGGCGAGGACGAAGGGGAAGTGTTCGTCGGAGTCCGACGGCATTGCGTGGATATCTTCTGCTGGTGGTGGCACAATAGCAGTGTCCTGGCGTGCCGCTGGTGCAGATGCTCAGCCAGGCGGCGGCGGCAGCAGCGGGGGGGTGGGGATGGTTGGGTCAGTAGTAGCGTGCAGTTGCTATGACTACTGTCAACAGAGGAGAGGGTGTTTATGGGTCCTGTCCTGATTGACGCGCCGATACAGAGCAGAACATTCTGGGATTTGTAGTATTAGTGTTACATGCGCTGTATAACACCGGCGGGCCAGCTTTAGTAGTCATCTGGTATTACCTCGCGGGCCAAATATAATTATTCTGCGGGCCAAATTTGGCCCGCGGGCCAGAGTTTGACACCTATGGTCTAGTGCCTCCAGCAGGCTGACTAGAATTTCACAGTGAAATGTCTTGACACCAGCTTGATGCATATAATGTGGCGCTAACTTTTCATGGCATTTGTGAAGCTTGGTGATCATTTATCACTTTATCTAACATCATAATCAGATCTGTCTGACCGTCCATTTAAAGAAGTCTGTCCACATGACCATCATACAAAATACCGTCATACAAGCATGCTGGACCAGTCTACATCAACAATACATCAAGTACCAGAGTATTGAGTTCTGTTCATTTCGTCATGTCTGCAGACTTTAAACTCTGGATGTGGAGTTCATGTGAATCCACACTGGATACACATGAACTAGAGATTTTCAGTGTCTCAGTTAAAAAAAAAGCTTTAAAAAAATCCATCTGTGCAGATAAGCATTTGTATAATAATATGTAATGTATTTTCTGAGGCTTTATTATTGCCCTTTTTCAAATGTTTTATTGCCTTTGAAATGTTTTATTGCCGACTTATAATGTTTCATTGTGACTCTTTGTAAAAGTACCTAGAAATAAAAGAAATAACGATTATTATTATGTTTTTAAAAGCTGTACTTTGAAAGACTCCACTTGAGTGACCGAAAATGTCATGTGCATGAGAGGCCCAAATGCTTGTTTCGCAAAATGTCCTGATCAGTGTGGACAAGGTCTTAGTTTGTCGGTCCAATACTTTGGATTTCTTTACAGCTTTGTGTTCTTTCGTTTTAGTGTAAAACCACAAAATCCAGAAAAGAACAACAAGGGTACAGCACTAAAATCACAAGCTCTGTACTTTGTACCTGTTCATTTCCTCAGGCTTTTATTTTTGTGGACAGCTAGTTATCCATAGAAACAGAGGCAAAGCTGCAGGAGATAAGTGCTGCGGTTTCCTTCAAAGACCAGAGCCCAGTGTGAAAGAAGATGTCAGGATTTTACAGGAGATGCAACGCAAACAGTGATTAATGAGCAGAAACGCACTGTACATATGGGGAAAACACATGTATTCCTAGGACAGATACTGTAGAACAAACACAGTGCCTAGTAAACCCCCTACTGCCATGAGAACACACCATAAAGTGTATAACAGTATTACCATTAATCACCCATTATCCTCATCTATTCTGAATCATCAGGCGATGAGCAGAGGTGGAAAACAAATTAGACTTCCCAAGAAGGAATAAAACCAAATGTGCTCAGCGCGCCGTCGTTTATATGCTCTCTTCACCCCTAACTGCAACAAATGGCTTGCTAACCTCTATAAATATTTAAAGACTATTATTATTTGCAACCTTTGAGTCGGGCATCAAATATGAGCAGAGGGTTTAATATATACAACACCTTCAGAGGAGGCTTAGAAATGCTCTTCAAAGTTAAAGCTCAAAGAGGGTTTTTAGGAAAGCATATTGGATGTCTGAGCATGATACAGAGTTTTCATTTTGGAGGTTAAGAAGGTATAAACAAGTGTAAAAGACGAGAAATACAAATAAACCAACAAATCAGTACAGAAAGAAACATGAGTTCACAGCAGAGAAGTCAGTCCGGATTTCCTCAGTATTTAAGAAGTATTTGATTAATATGAACAACAAATAAAAGCTGCTAATAATCTGATTATAAATGACCTGATTCTTCTTCAAGAATGCAGTTTATAAACATAGCATATCTGTTTTTGTAGTTAAGTTAATACAGAGGAATGCTCGATATACTTTGGGCAGAGGTTCAAAGTCACACAGACATACTGCACCCACTGCAACAATAAGCAGAGCTCTTTACAATAGCAGGGGGATATCTGATGGAAGCTAACCGTCCATAAGCCATCCATAAATCCACGAGTCATTTAGAAATCACAGAAGAGACGCTCCTCATGACTTCATTTCTCAGCTGATAATTATCACCCTTCTTCCCCTGAAGCAAATTATTGTGCTCTGTGCAGTATAAAAGTGCACAGACTGAAACTTGACTGCGCTCAGGCTCATTCTCAGCTCCACTGGGGCTGCACAGGTGGCATTTTTACCTCATGATTCAATACTGAAGACTGACTCCTTGGCACTAAATGAGAGAATGATGAGTTGAAGCGAGGGACTGTCCTAAAAGTCTCTAAAAACATGAGTCTCATTCCCAACTCGTCACATACAGCCGCTATGGCAGGACCCCTTGGTGTCACATTTGAATGCATTATCAGTCTGATAGACTCATAAAATCCCGTGAATGTCAGAAAAAGATGCCATGAGTTTGTATTCAAAAGTTCTCTGCTGGTGTCGTCACTGTTGCTCCTTTTCAGGCAAGGAGAGTTAAAAGTTAAAAGCTAACAGTAATTGTCTGAACAATTTATTGTTACTTTACGTGGAGATTACTTTGTGTTTATCGATTATTAGACAGGATGGTCATGCATCTTCTGGTCTACTACTACGTGGAGAAACTCACTCACTGCAAATACATCTATGGGATTGATAACAACTGATAGTGGCCATTAATTGGTCTCATAACGTGCTAAAACTGAGATGCTGAACATGGCAAATACTATACTTGCTGAATATTAGCAATCTAGCTAACTGATATTGTGCTCAAAGCCTCACTAAGCTGCAGATTGTGTTACACCCTTATTGCACATTTTTAATAACATTAAATGTAAGACGATTGAACAGTGTATGAAGTAATAAAATAAAATTAAAGTGAAAAAATGATGATGACCAATAAACCCACAGATTAAACACACATCGTCGCCATTTCATTTTATTCGATAGCTCCTGTGGCGTCTAGAATCCATGCACTTTATTCTCCTGTGACTAAACTCCGACTGTTAGATCCTCCTTTGGAGAATAAGATCCTTAATGTGACTAATCATTGCGAACCCACTGTGTTGATTGTCAGTGATATCTCAAAGATCAGCGACTCCCAAATGATATTTTGAAATTAGAGACAGAAACACTCACTTACACCTAATGTCGTCTAACACACACATCATTGTGCCTGCTCACATTATGGGCGTCCCTCTATTTAAACCTTTCACAAAAATCATCCTCTCAAATAGTCTCTAATAATAATAATAAGAGACCATCCAGGAAAAATGATTATCCCTTACAGCAGCTTTAATGGATAGATATTGCAATTGAATTATGTGGCTAAGGACAGCATTATATTTCTTTTGTGAGAGATGAGTCACTTAATTTGCTTTGGCTGCTGGTCACTTAATTCAGTCGGCGGAAAGAGGAAATGATTTCATTATCTAAAAAATGATGGCACATGAACTGAGATCATCGCGGGAATAATTCCAGGACTTTTATTTTTACTCCTCAGACAGCATGGAAATCCATATTATTTACTGCTGTGTGAAGAAAAAAAAAAAGAAGAGGAGAAGGAAAAGACGAGGGGAAGAAAAAAGTGTGTGTACTGTCCATAAAGAATGATACCCGGCACCACTGGGACCCCCTGCAGAAGTCAGCAGTCACATTATCTCCCATAATTCATAAAACTCTCCTGCTTTGAAGTGCTGCCACCTGTTTTTTTTTTTTTTAATCTTCCTCCCTTGGTGCTCTTCCCTCCCCACCGTCCTCATCCTCCTCCTTCTTCCACCTCTGGGGACTATAGCTTTAATGTCCCGTCTCATCTCTCAGGATTTGGACGCGCTTTTGCATTTGGTATTCACCGTGAAACTGATCGCCCACGTGTGCCGACCTTGCAGAGGACCTGCTCTGCTTGGTAACACGGTCCGGCCTCGCCTGGAATGCCAAACGCTGAGTGCAACGACTGACCCTGGGAGGTGTCTTTTTTTTTTTTTTTTTTTTAGAGAGAAAAGCAAAATATAATCTGCATGTTTTTTTTGTGCACACACCCCAACCTGCCAAAAGTGCCTCTGCCATTGAACTGTGCGCCACGGTTCATCACTTTGGCAGGCCTTAAATATTAAATATTGGACAGCGGTGGGATTTTGATCAGCTTATTTGCATTGGAGCCACAGTCGGTAACAACAGATCTGAAAATAATTGCTCTCCTAAATGTCAGCGCGGGTGTTGTATCAGAATTGGATGAACCAGGGTAACCTATTCCTCGATTCAATATAAATAATCGGATATTAAATTCTACAGTGTGAAAATACGCACCCGCCGTGTTGATACACAATGTGCTGAGTGATGTAATGGGTCAATAACACTCCAAGGATTCTCAAAGACTAGTGAAGACAGCACTGATTCCTGTCTGTGTACACACACTTTCTGTTTTTAGCAGCACGGCTCCAGGAATGGCAGTGGTAGCCTGTCAGTCAGTTGGTACTCTGGTCCAGAGAAAATATCTCAACAACTACTGGATGGATTGCAGTGAAATGTAATACGTGGCAAATATGATACGTGCTCATCATCAGCATGTTTGGGTTGTCATTGTAAGTGTACTGTATGTGTACGTAGATGCATTAAGCTCAGAGCACTGCGCTAGCTTTAGTACAGCCTCACAGAGATGCCAGCATGGCGGCAGACTGGATAGAGTCATGGCTTGAGAGACGGCCCACTGCTTGAATGTTAATAAGTTAATTGATTAAAAGTATATAAATCGATCAGGCAGAAGTTTTTATTTTTAATTTCACATAGACTGAAGCTGAGTGTTCTGTCTGTACATAGAATTCTTTTGACTACAGGGCACTACGGTACCTTGATGTTCAGGTCACTGCTCACAGAAGCCATTCAAGTTGCTGAGACAGGAATTAGTACATGATTTTACAGTGTAGTCTTAGCAATTTTGTCACAGTCACCAAAAAAAGTTCCTTGCTTTCATCAAACTGAGCTGTTTTTTTGTCCAGTCATCACATGGATGATTCTAAACAACTCAGTGTTGGTTTCAGTGTTATTTTGGGGTCCAAAATGGACCTACTAATGTTTTGTAAAGGTCCTGTTTGTTTTACTATGTGCACACATCATAGTTTAAAGAGGAACTACAGAGTTTTTTTTCACAACCTGCATTGTACATTAGTTGTAGTATCTAATTGCACCACCAGGTCGTGTTTATCAAGACAGAAGACTGTAGTTTGTTTGTTGTGTTTAATACTGTAAGACCTGAGGAAGCCGTCGCTCAGACTACAGGCAGTACCATTTTGGCTAGGAGAATGAATTGTGGGGGTACAGCAAGCAACGGGCACCATGACACAGACTTCTGTGGTGGTTAATCACTTTCGACTGGAGTTTACACACTGAAGACGAGCTAAAGTAACCGGGGACAGTGCTTCTGTAGCCGAACAGTAAATGAAACTTTAACTGCAGTGAGTGGTAAGTGTCTGGTTAAAAGTGGCCTCATCATTTGTGTTGACAATCAATTATTGATTGATGATGCAGCAGACTGACGCTTAAAAATATCGTCCACAATTTGCATGTATTTCAACTACTTTATTCAAGACTAAAATATTTCAGCAACTAACTATTAGATCAATCCAGTCTCCACAAAATTATGTCCAATACAACTTAACTCCCTTCTCAGTTTTTTGGGAAAAATATTTTCTGCCAGTTCACGTTTGTAACGTATCCCAAATGCATTTTTAATCAACCTATCCTATCTTTGCCATTTATGTTACTGCTTTTCAGCCATCCAATCATATACTACATGGAGCCCTCCTTGTCATCTCGGTAACCCAGAAAAAGAAACATAAAGCTTCAAACAAGTAGTGAAAGGATCTTATTTTGAACCTAAACCATGAAGTTATTTCCTAACCCTAACCAAACCATTTTGGTGCCTAACCTTAACCACACTTCTGACATGTAAAAGTGTTTAACCTAACCACGTAGTTTTGGTGCCGAAACCTATCCAGAAAGTGAGTAAAAAACGAAAGCAAACACAACTTTAGGATGAGACTGAAGGTCTGTCGTCCATTACGGGATGTGACCCGTGGTCTTCTGGGTAAAAGTCCAGTCTGTGCTTTGTGCACTCATTCACTGTATTGGGTGAATTGTTGCTGTGGTACTGAAACTGTTGCCGAGCATTGTGTAGTTTCAGTGGCATTTTTAACGACTACCCAATTTCTGACATCCCTGCATTATCGTATTGTTTTCACAGACTGAGCCAAACTCCTTGTGCCCAATTAAAGTCAACTTAATGTTAAAAAAAATGATGATCTGCCCTTTTAACAGCAGCAAATTTGCATTGTTATTGTGAGAATTAGCACAAGTTGTTTTGCGGTGCAGCCTCACAGAGCTCTTACCACAGCTGTAAACCCCTCGCTACTATGTGGCCTTTGCTGCATCTGCCAGACAGCTACTTGCATTCAGGATGGAACCAACAGCAGAGACACCTCGACGCACTGCAGCTCAATTACCAGCTATTTGGAGCCGACCACCGAACACCTCATCATCATCGCTGCCTTAACTGTGATTAATGTGCTTTGCCCTACTGGGGTTAAAACAACCGCAACGCGCCGTTTATTGGCTTCCCCTATGTGTTTGTTGACAAGCTGTCCGGGACACACTTAACATATCATCCAGCTCGAAGAGGAGGTTGGATGGCAGCTACTTCGGGGTCAACAGGTCATCTTATTACATTACCATCTGTTAACAATGGACCGTCCTCCGGCAGACAAATAGACACACAGAGGGACGAGCCATGGGAAGCTTCATCATACGCTGTGCGATGTGGCTTCATGGGATACCACACCATCGCCAGCAGTTGCAGAGAGACGTGACGCTACGGCAGCCACATGGGGAGAATGGGAGAAGGAATGCAGGACGGTAATCACAAACACATGCTGGTGAGTGAGAGGAGGATACCAGGAGACAGACATAGCTCCACACTTGGACGCTCGCATGGGCTCGGATACTCACAAAAGGCTTTGTGAAAACATACCTAAACAGGGAGATGTAGGACATGTCATTTATTTTGCCTCGGTCCCGCACTCTCCTCAGCAGGATTTCAGCTCAAACTCAAAGGAGAAATGGGGAGTGCAGCCGGCCTGCTCAAGGTTTAGCAATAAGGAGCAGTCAAAAATGATAAAGTACGCTTACATGTTTATTTGACATTAAGAATAGTAGCTATTTCTCCCTCACTGTAGCCACAGCTACAGCCATCCTCGCCCTCAACAAACCGCGGGGCCTGTGCTATATATATATATACAGTCAGGAGAAACACTGCAAAAAGGCCTGGTCATTAGTCATTTCCCTGTGATGGGCCCTTTGGCATGTGTAACAGAGTTGAGACTGTGCTTACATGCTGGCTTTATGTGCTGACAACAAAAGCAAATTGCCTGAATAATGCACAGGCAATAACAATTTAATTATTATATCACAATAGTGGACTGTGTATGTAAAAGTAGCCCAATAAATACAGAAAAAAATCCACACATACATAAAACCAGCTGCGTTGTATTTCTTTTTTTAATTCCATTTTTGTTCATTTATCACCTACTGTAAATTGTTATTTATGGTGTTATGCGGCCCTTTCCAAAATTGGACACAGCTAATTTTATTTCCCGGGCTACTAAGCTTAACGATAAAGTGGGCTTGGAATTTATGGTGGTTTCCACTGGCTAACCAGGCCGGTCCAATAGCAGTATCAATCAGGGAGGGGAAATGCTGCAAGGCCAGTGCCTTGTGGAATTAAGACTCTGCTCCTGACTGCACAGCTTCCCAGTGCAGAGCTGCAATTACATCCCAGACATTCTGTTAGCTATGCCTTCGCCAAGCTTTTGGAACAGACTTTCTCTGCACCAGCTGCAAAAAAAATTAGCATTTTTAAAATCTATTTCAGTACGGGTGAAAGCATGTCACACAGCTTTTTTTTTTTAAACTAATTTTTCCCTGAATACCTCGGCTCCAAACACAGGTTTCTATGAGAATGGGCCTGCATCTGTGTGGTTTTATTGTTCTGCTTAGGTGGGCTGGGAGTGTTGTGTTAAAAGTTCTTTTCAGACATGGGACACGTAACATTTTTAGCTTCATCAAATGGCTTTTTGTCACTCGGACAAAGGCGACTGTTAAATAGATAATCTTTATTTGGCAGCAGGGTTGTTGGGAACTGAAGTGAGCCAGAAGCAGAGGAAGAAAAGGGCTTTATGTAAAGCTACATTACAGATGGATTTTAAAACATATTTGCTATTGTAGCCTCAAATAATGACCAACAATGGGACGCTGCTCTTATAATGCAGCTGTGCATTTTGTGGTTGTTTTGTGTCGGTCTGTTGTGTTCAGCATCTCTTTATAGCTGCTTCATTTCTGTCTCTTTTCTATTTCCTGTTAGTTTGTATTTTGTTGTCGTCCATTGTGTCATTTCCTTAAATCTCTCTGTAGCCGTCTTAAAATTTCTTTGTGGTCTTTTTGTGCCGATTTGTCACCAAATGCATCTGTTTGTTGTTCTTTCATGTCTCTTTGTTGTTGTTTCGCATCCTTTATTTATGTTTTGTGTTTCTTTGTTGCCATTTCTTATTTCTTTGTAGTTATTTTGTGTCTCTTTGTTTTATATTTCACATTTCTTTGTAGCTGTTCTGTGCCTCAGTCATTGTTTCATGTTTTTTTTTTAGTTTTGCAGCTCCACATTGTTAATTCAGGTTTTTTGAATTTTTGTCTCCAACTATAGTTTTTTATTATTTATTTATTTATTTATTTTTTACATATCTGTGGTTTCTAGTGTCTTAATTAACATTTTACATCTTTTGCAGTTATTTTGTGTCTTTGTTTTTTTGTGTCTTTGTGTCTTTTTTTGACGTTTCACATGTTTTTGTAGTCATTTGGTGTCTCTTTGTTGACATTTTACTTTTCTTTGTAGTTGTTTTGTGTCTCTTTTTTGGTCATCTAACATCTCTATGTCATGTTTTTTATGTTTTTGTTGTTATTTCCTAACCCTTTGTTGTTGTTTTGTGTCTGTGGACAATTTACATTTTTTGTAAATATCATTTGTGTCTTTGTTGTCGTCTCCTTTCTGTTTTTAGTTGCTTTGCGTCTCTTTGTTGACATTTCATATCATCTGGTAGTCGTTTTGTGTCCTTGTTGTCATTTCCTGTCTTTTTGTGTTTGTTTTGTGTCTCTTTCTTGACATTTTATATCTCTTTGTTGCTGCTTTGTGTCTTACTGTTGTCATTTTGTATAATTTTTTTTTTTGTTCTTTTGTGTCTTTGTAAGTCGTTTCACGTCCGAAATCAATCATCTTGTGCTTGCAGTAGTAGTTTCACATGAATATATTGATATTTATAATGTTGAGACAAAATTAAAAAGTTTACGCTACAAGCACACAAAACTCCCCCCAATTCTAAAGTCGGCTCATTCACAATTTTTCATAGTTTCTTGAAGAGACTTTATTTTCTTTGAGCGTGAGAGATGCACTGCAGTGATGTTAATCAGCTGAACAAGACACATTCCCTTTTTGTGCAGCCTATTTATCCTTGAGGTGCCGTGGCCTTCACATCAATCTGATCTGAATCTTTTTGTGGGCGATCAGCATACTGTACAACATTTTCTTCTATTTATATAGTGTTATCAGATACCTCTTATTACGACATTCATCTTCAGTGTCTTCACAGATGATTAAAGGATAGAAGAAGAAGAAGCAAAGTCATGCTCCACATATTGGATATTAGGATATGGTTTTGTTTGGACGATCTTTTCTCTGTAAATAGGATGTGACCATCTGTAACTAAAATAACCTCCCAGGATTTGAAAAGCAGGAGCACCACTGCTGCTGAAAAAACATGCCGTCCTGACTCTTACCCTGAAATTACCTCCGCAACGACCAGTGGGCAGGCGACGGCGCTGCTGCAGACTTCTGTGTGACCAGACCGAGCACACAAGTGTAGCCAGACATATAGCCAGATCCAGATTTGGTACTTAATGAGGTGTGACTCAGCGCTGTGTCAAGGCTGTGGCCGTGAATTGGGTCTGAGGGCCACATAAAACAAACAGGCCATGCTCGGTCGCTGTGCTAACATGATCTTCTATTGCATTAGAGGAGTCCAAAGCGGACTCGGAAGTGTTCTTTCTGAATCGTCTGGTTATTACTTCAGCATGATTGTCTAAAAGATCTAATATTAGCTCTTGATGAAAGTATTCTCCACAGGGGTTCTCATTGTGGAAATAGGAAGTGGAGGGTAGCGGAGTTTCCTCCCTAAGGCAAACTCTGTATGACAAGAAGAAACATATTTGTAGTACAAAAGAAGCGATGTTGAACTATTGCAAATTGCTTACATCTTTTACAGCATCGGTTCCTCTGGGAGCTTTCAACCACTGAACAGAGAGAAAGTTCTTGCTGCCTTACAGAAACACTATATCTCCAGCTTTTATTCATTACATTAGTTGCCTGCTTTGGATGAATCACTGTGTTTATCTGCTATAGTGAAAGCTGTCATCGTTAGCATGCCTGGCTAATTAGCTTATTACCTAACTACAGTTTTAAAGAGCTTTACTCACAAAGTCAGTCAGTAAATAAACCAACTACACACGTTTATGGAGACATAAAATTAAGCAGCTTTGTCCTGTTTTCTACTGGTTTTGAGAACATAAACCAGACAGTAATGTACACGTGTGACAGCATGTTGTTAGTTAAACATGCCACCTTAAGTTGCAATCAAATACGACTAGTATTGTAATGTGTTTATTTGTTTTTCCACATCTTTCTTTTGACAGTTTACCTTCTCGAGAACTATGGAGGCTGCAAGTTTGGAGCACTTTGGGTGCAAATTCAGGAGGCCCATGTGGCTCCACAGCATAGAGACCCATTCGCAGAAGGAGGAAAGTGAAATCTAATAATCTAAATAAGGATGATTAGTCGGATGACATGCATGGCAGCATGCAGTAAGGAACATTAAGCTGTTTTTCAGCAGGCTCAATAGTCATTATGTGGCAGCTTATTAAAATCATATCCATGGATAATACCAGTAACTTTGAGTAAAACACAGACTTCATTTACTCTGCGCAAATCCACCACATGAAACACAATTGTGTGTATTTATGCTTACTTAAAAAATATAAACAACTATGTAAGTTAAGCAATAAAATTATGTTATGACATAATGAATTAATGATATACTTTCCTTCATTATTTTCATAATCAGTTGCAGCGTCACAAACTTAGCTACATTTCTCAGTAGCATAACAAGGTCGTAACGCCGCAGTTTTCAAAGTCAAATAGCTTTTCAGCTCTTCTATTGTTCAAGTGATGATGCCACCACCATGCACAAATATATGCACGGCCGACAGAAACACTTCCACGTGAGCTGGAGTGTACTTGACGGAAAGCTGGCAGAAGGAACCTGTAATGGAGAGGAACCGACCCAGAAGACGTCACTATATCTGTGCCTTGAGAAATGCATGAGCTGAACCTAAACATCGAGGAACAATTATGTGGTCTGATGCTTACTCTACAAACCCAGTAGCGAGCTTCTGTGCAAAATACAGGCTTGAATGAACAAATATAAAACATATAATAGGGAAGAGGTGAGGAGTGCTCAGATCACTATGAAACATTACTTTTGTGGTTTTCAGCATTCATCAGCCACAATGTTCACTGCTTATTTCACTTATGACGTATCCTCTAAAACAAAAAACATCATGTGGACATTATGAGGCCTACCTAAACATTGCTGCACCTTTTATAATGAGTAAGCTGGAAACATACTTTAACTCACATACAACTATCACCAAGTGACTAAATGATGTGTTCTTCTTTACATCAGTAAAGTCATTTCCACCATAAATTGATGTGGAAGAAGTGCATAAAAATCCATCAGAATGCAGGAAATCAAGCATTTCACACTCAAAAATTCCAGAGGCAGAAGACCCAGATCCCCCCAAGTGTCCCTCTCCAGTGTTCCTTCTGCCATGACCATCATGTCAGAGGCTAGAAATATGAAGCTACAGTTGTAAAATTGCCAATGTTATTATTGTAAACTGCATTAAGTGTCATGCAAACAGCAGCAGCAGTAAGTAGGGCAGAGTTTAAGAAATGGTCATGAGAAAGGGGGATGCACACAAGTGGTTTGGAGTAAAATGTCCGGTTCAATGAACGTGACTTTTTCACAAAATTGAAAGCAATAGTAACTTAGAAAGGCTGTTCGCCAACTTTATCAGCTATTAAACGTCCCTCATTGTCTTGTCAGCTCGAGTGATAGCAGAAGAAAGAGGGGAGTAAGTCAAGAGTCAGAGTGAGTCTCTGAGACAGACCAAAGAGTTGAAGCATCCTTGAGGTTGACATCGATGTGGAGAACTAATCTGTCCGGCGGCTGTGATTCAGACCCAAGGTGAGCCTTGTGACATTTTGAGCTGATTAGGAATTTCACCAGCCTTAGCCTTTTGTGTTGTGTCAACTGCTCTGACATTGCATTACGCGGTTTCATTATCATGCAGTCACATCTAATAAGGGCACCATCCTCCAACCTGGTGAGGAGTGTAGAAAGGACTCTTTAATGCACGGCGGCCTGAGAGGAGGGCTAAAAAGACAAATCAAGCCTGTAACTGTTAGATAAGTGCGACTGGGCTTTTGGCCCAGAACAAATTGCATTACTGTCACATTATGTCCCTGGTATGCATGAATTAAGCACTGACTGGGTGACTCTCAGTCCTTTCTGTCTAACTTCCTCTCAAAACCTTTCTCCACTATTTTATTATTTATTTTCCAGCAGAGCGGAGAGACAGGCCCATTCACAGACGTCCTGTTCCTCCATCCATCCTATTTACATGGGGAACAATCTCACACTTTCTCTGCTCAACTGCTGGAATGTGAGAATTGCTCTGGGAGAGGAGTGTGGTTAGTCGATGGCCTTTTCTGAGCTGATTCAGACATCGCAAGATGATGAGAGGCTCCTATCGTCACAGTGACTCTTCAGCCGACATTGCAGCACCAAGACCACATGTGCATTTTTATTCAGGTCAAATGTCAGCTTTTTTTGTTGCGGCTCTGAGAATAGTGTGTGCCCGCTGGCAGAAACAGAAAAAAAGGCCAAAGACTTTTTGGAGTTTGATTTTTCTGCCAGTGGCAAGTCTGAGATCTCCTGTCAGACCTGAATTGGAGCGATGTGTCATGTTTAGACTGACGTGTCGTCCAAACAGATTAATGCTAGGATACGTCCATATCATCGCCCTGGCAAGGGACCGTCAGGACCAGAATGGCCTCTCGGGGACGGAGCTGTCTCTCTCCGTCTCATCGTTACAGCCTGTGCGGGTCCTCATGGATGCAGACTTGCCTGCTGATGAAGTAGGTAGACAAACAATCTCTCCGCAGACTCCCGAGTTTGCAAAAGTCACATCCTGTAGACGCATGTGCACATGAGATATGAATTTGGCAGGAGCGAGCGAGTGGCCAAAGGGGAAGGACAGAACAATGTCGTGGTACACAAAATGAATCTGACTCATCTGTATCTGTCTAATTGTTTGTTTCCTGAGTGATAAAGCCAAAGAATGACACAATAAGACAGGAAAGAGGGTGGAGATGGGTTCAGATCAGGCGTTCTCTTCTGATTTCTATTTAAAAAGGGGGAAACATGACCTGCAGGCTGTCTTTGTATAATGAACAATATAGTGCAGCTCGGTACCCGTTTCATATCCTCATCATGTCATCTCTCTCCTGCCATAAGCACAGAAAGCCTCGGCTATTCTTAGCCGACTCCCCCGCAGGTGAATTATGGATGAGATGAAAAGCTCATAATGATATTTGGCTGATCAAGTATCATGCTAAAATGCCACTTAAAGTGTGATATATCTCGCTGGGACGGAGAGCTTTTCCCCCCCAACAACCCCCTTTCCCCAAAGGCGTTCAGACAGCCTGATGGGGGAGGAGGGAGTCGTATCACCGAGGCGGCTGAACGGACGAGATATGAGGCAGACAGTGAGGGTGACAGACAAACAGCCATGGTCAGTGGGGGCAACCAGCAGGGAGAAACACTGTCTGGCCGTAGATAATGAGCTACTGCCTCGCTTGGTTATTGCAGCGCGTCCAATGGCGGATCCCCTGGAGACCTCAATTCCGCTGCCACTTAAAGGCACCAGCAGTCCGACATGTGACTCAGCCAGGTGTGTCTTGTTAATTTCCGAATTTATGACTTTGACTTTTTCCCGATTTTTAAATGCCGGTGTTACAGCCTCGTAGAAAGCGAGCCCACGAGCCAGGCGCTGACGTGTCTTCATGCATGCTCGCTCGTATGAATTATCCCTCACCTGAGCGGACGTCACCTTTGCAAGGTTATACACCCACCTAGCAGGATCAATGCTATCTATAAGGGAGACATGATGTATTTCTGTGGGCTTTGCTCAAGTTGCTCTATCTGATGTCGCGACCTTGAAGCAGAACGGGATGAACAAGGTGAGTCTCGATGGTTTTGTCAGTGTGTGTTTTCTATGATGACATCAATCACTTTCTATATACTGTTGGAGTCAGAAGGTCTCTGTTCTTACAGACTGTATATCCGCTGTGTGGAGCGAAGAGATTCCCACTGAAACAGATTCTGTTTGAGGCGGCAGCTGTCCAAGAAAAGGTGGTGAGGAGCTTTATTATTAAAGAAATTGAGAAAATAATTCAAATTAAATCAATTATTAACTAATACTGCATATTAAGTGTTCCACTGGAAGTATTTTAAGTGCAGGGCTGCACATTTATTCAAATATTAATTCCAATTTTGGCTTCCAACAATTAAATGGACATTTTCTACTGCAACACTCACTACTTGCTGCAGCTCAAGCACACTGTAGCTCACCTATGACTCTGTTCAAACTAAAATTACACAATGCTAAGTTGCAATATTACAGAAATTCAGTCACACATGTTGAAACTGGAAACTGATTCTGAAGAAAAGCCATGAGACTAAAACCCCTGAAGCCTGAATCTGTGTTTATTTAGACTAGTACACTGCAGTTTTAAGGTGGAAATCCTCTGCCATGGTGTCGGCTGCTTATTTCACTCATGTCATCTAGCGTTAAAAAAAAAAAACACCATGCTGACAAGGTAACAATGTAAAAAACTTGATTTTCACCAAGGAAGGGAAACACTGGAGTGCCGCTGACAGCTTAAAGTGGCACAGTTCCATAATTTGTCTGATTATATCTGTTTCTGGTGCATATTTCTGTACTTAGTTTGCTGCATATTTGTTAGAGGATTAGCAGAAATGTTATTTTCAGTTACAACGAATTCCGATCTCAGGGCCACTGAAGCGTTTGCTGTAGATTCTGTATCATTGCAACCAAAAACAAAACCTCACTCTGTAATTCATTCACAAATATAACCTGCAGTCAACATGGTTCCAGTCGCCTCAGAAAGAGCAAAAAGGGATTAAGTGTGCATGTTGCAGAAGGACGTAGAACGGTGAGATATAATGGATATTAATGAGAGCGCGAGCTGAGAGTTGCTGTCCAAAACAATCCATCTTTAGCGTTCCGATGCCATTTCAGTGGTTCTGGCAGTTTCTCTCACTGAAACTCCTGCATATGTGTGAACTTAATTACCTCTCCAGGGACTACCTCCGCAGCCATCGCCACTTTTCAAAGCCTCCTTGATGCCAAACACAACACGACCCTTTGCAGGTGTGGCCCTGCTGTTCGCGGGGAACTGTCTTGCTGAGCGGAAAGTGTTTAAGCGCTTCCAGCAGGGGTGCTAAAGGAAAGTCATCTCAAGCATGAATACTAAACGACCTAAGGTGTACGTCGGTACATCTCAAATATGAGCTTGGCCCCAGTCCAGTGGAAAGGAAACAGGACTCCTGCTGCAGAAAATCAAAAAGCTGTAATGGTATCTGACATTGGATTTGTGAGGCGGCTTTAGCATTGCCGGAATTTGTTTTGATTTTGTGTAAAAAATTCTCCCCCCTCCGACTCTATTTTTCTTTTTTGCTGGAAAGAAATCTGCGGATGCTCCGTGGGGGCTGCTAGATCGCTGTCAGATGTGACACGGTGTAAGCTGCTGTTTGTTTTCACAGCTTCTTTTCATAGCCGATGAGTGTGCTTCGACATGACAGATACCAGGGAGAACATCAGTCTAGTATGCCCTTCAGAGGTGTCCCTTGGAAATAAGTGTTTTTTTTTTTAAATATTTCCTGATAGACAGAGACAAACAGAACTCCTCTGCACTCTCTCCGACTGCGCTTTTAATATTTCTACCATGTTACACGTGTTTTTTTGCTCCTGAAATAAATCACACATTTATATTGTAAATGTGCTGCACTTGCCCAGGTAGTACCCGAGAGCAGTGGGACCACTTATTCATTCAGCGTATGAGTTACTACCACAGGACATGATGAAATTTAACCTCCAAAAACTAATAATATAAACACACGGGCAGCAGTAGGAGTCATTGGATCTAAAATGAATTTGAGAGGAAAAAAAATTTCCAGCCACCGAGCTATGTAAATGTATCCACAGCCAAAATCACTTTGGCCCTTGCCATGCAGGTTATTTACGAGCTCTCATTAGTAAATGACTTTCACACAGTCCTGTATACTGTATCCTCTCTGCTTTCACTTCATACTGTAAAAAGAAAAAAAAATCCACAGAATTAATGTTCTGGAAAATATAGTCGTAATAAAAAGTGTTGCGAGCTCTCACGCGCCGCCAAAAACGTTCAGCCTATTCACTCAAATCAGCACAATTAACCTGCAGGAGAGAACACGGTGTTTCAATTCATTACCGCCCACAGCCTCGACAATGGGCATCTGTTCGGCGATGGCTGCATTTTAGGCGCCGCAGACTGACAGGGATTCTTTCACTGTTACTGCTGCTTTGGCTCGACATGAAAGCGACGCAGGGCCCGGGCTCGCAAACAATAAAAAAAGGAAAAAAAACTGGAACAAAAGCGCAGCGAGTATCTGTATTTCAGCAACCGGAAAACGACGCTTTAAGTTTGTTTACACATCATCCCAAAGCTGCAAAACTTTTCGGCTGTGCCAGGCAGAGCATCAGCCTCATCATAGGTGATACCATCTGGTGTTTCAGGGCGAGTGATTGAATGACTGCTGAGTCTATGGCATATTGCTGCCTGGCAGGTGGATACATTAAAGCTGTCCCGGGAGAGTCAGCGGTAGCAGGCGTGCTGAACACTCCCCCTGCCTCCGCTGACATCTCTAGGACGCTCCAGTCGGGCGTTTCTGAAGCAGACGCCACATCGTCGTCTACACGCTGTCGACAAACGGAGCTGCTGTGGGAGAACAGGCTGTCAAACATGATGCAGACGCTGCGTGGCATCTCCGAGACAATAGCCGGACTCATACAGGGAGGACAGTGAGTTACGTCATCTGCATGCTGGCATCATGAAGCTGCTGCTCTGAATGGCACTGCAGAGGTAACACTCCAGCAGTGAAGAAAAGCCTCTTGAATCAAGTTGTCCTGGGAAATAAACGGGCCAATGATACGGCCTTTCACTGGATGCG
The DNA here is from genome assembly GCA_024666655.1 of Dascyllus trimaculatus. Lineage (NCBI taxonomy): Eukaryota > Metazoa > Chordata > Actinopteri > Pomacentridae > Dascyllus > Dascyllus trimaculatus. The sequence goes on from CM045455.1 coordinate 24,906,228, forward strand.
AAGACGCATTTTAGAATTACTGCTTTCACATCCTGGTAGGTGTGATAACACTTCAGTAAAAGCACAGTCTAACTTGCAAAGTTTCTTCATTGTTTTTTGTTCTTGTGGTATTTTCGGGGTCTTGGACTACCTGTGAATTCAAAACATTCATGTTAAAAGCAGCAGCGCAACCTTCTGAAGTCTTTCCAGTCGACTGAAAAAAGCACTCGGCTGATACTTTTGTTCGTTCCCTGAGGCCGAGGGCTACAAGTATGAAGAAACCCAACACACCTACATAGTTTTTCGAGTTAAAAGACAAACAAAATGTTCTAAATTCTAATCAATAGTCCGGGTTATGCTAAAAAAAAAATCATATCACTTATTTGTTACAGTACTGAATTTACACTTTTTTATAGTAAGACATCTGCAGCAGCAGTAAATCGAAAACAGTGGCCAACACCTCAGAGGGTTAAAGGACATCAATTCTCTGTTTTGTGTTTTGACCAAGCGGCAACCTCCAAGGCTGAAGAATGAAGTCAACACAGAAGTGCCAGCAACAGCTCCTTAAATTGGCCATTCGGCTCCAAAAGTCGATCCCCATGGACTCTCATGTTAGAATGTCCAACTTTACAGCAGAAACAAACATTGTTTTGGTCTCTATAGGCAGTTCCCCAGTTCGTGTCAACAGAAACAATGGTGAATTTTTAAATCGCCCACTCTTTCAGAATGTATGAGGTCTTAAAGTTCTGCATAATTAAGGGGCGCGGCCACTTTGAGTGACGGGCCATCATAGGACAGTTCATGTTCTAACTCAGCTTCATCCATCTTTACATACAGTCGGTGTATGACTTAACTACTGAGATCCCTTAGTAAACGTTATCTGAATGTAAAAACAGGCCAAGCAAAACCCTGCATCTAACATCTTGCTTAAAAGCTCACTGTTGAGTTTTGCACAGAGTTACTACCAAAATCACATTTTCTGTCCCACTGATGTCAAACAAACACGCTAAAAGCATTGTTGATTGTTCCTTGCAACAATCGACAACGTCTATTATTTCAATATTTTATAATGTGTATTGTTTAAATTGATGTTTACCACCATGCAGTCTCACTTGTATTTTTTTTTGGCATATTAGGAAAGTTTTTGATGTATTATCACCACCAGCTGTTAATTAGGGATGTTCCTAGCACCTTATGTTCCAGACAAATGAGCAGAAATTCAAATTTAAACTCTTGAACGAGTCCAAAAGTAAGAAGATTATCATAATTTGGCAAAATTTAACAATAAAGTCAACACAGTCTGAATAAATATTACGTGTAGTTATTTAAAAGCCATTTGAGACGGCTACTGGCATTCGTCTGCATTTTTAAACGCCTCTAAAATGTGTGCTACTTTGCAGCGTGTATACGAACACTGCACTACAAAACATGACTAGAACAAATTAAACTAATTTGAGCAATTAATGTTGAAAATACCTAACAGGTTAATGCAGACAGAACTGTGCTGAATGCAGTTGGGCATTGCTCCGTTTGAGTGGTTACATGCCAGTTTATTCTTACACATCCAACAACCTTATTTTCACTTTCAAGGTCAGACTACGGCCAAACTGTGCTGGTTTTAGGAGGTCTGTCCCACTGCCAGTGTAACATATTAGCTTTTTAAAAAGTGTTAATATACATTTTGACTGCAAAAACAGACTAAAATTGAAAATAATGTACAAATAAAAATCTGCACTTTTACAAATAGTATATTGTTCTTTAACAGCGTGTGACAAAATTACAGTTCTACTGTTTTTAAATCAGCTAAAAAATCCTCATTTTACAGATATTTGCCATTATATGTATAGTTTTTGAATTTTATAGTATTCCACCATTTTTTAACATATTTTTCTGGAACCACTTCTGCCAGAATTTCAATGTGTTCTTACAGATTTTTGTTTTAATTTTGTTTTGTTTTAAAGATGTATTTATATGCCAATAGCATAAATATAGATATGTTCTATTCATATATTTATTATATAATTATCAATATATACTGACGCCTACACAAGTTATCTGAGGACTCTCCTGTTGCTGGATGCCTCAGGGGGATTATATGTTGCAGTACCAGAGGGTGGTGGACAGACTGGTGGAGGACTTCAGGAGAACCAGAACTCCTGCTACTCCTCCTTCCATTAAAGATGGTGGAAATTATACAGGAGTATAAACACCTCAGTCCTTTTGAACAGCAAGAACCAGAAACTCTCCAGCTCTGTCCAGAGCCGGCTCTTTTCCCTGCGGAGGCTCCGGTGTTTCAACATCTGTGTCACCATGCTGTGGATGCTCAGTTCCATCTTCAGCACTGTGGTCTTCTCGGGCAAAAAGCCTGAGGCTAGATGACACCGTCAGACTCAGCAAACAGATTCAGAAGGCCGGTTCAGTCCCGAGGTCGGAGCTGGATGGCCTGCATGCAGCCACAGAGAGGAGGATGCTGTCAAATCTCCTCTCCATCATGGACAGCGGCTCCCACGGTGCTGCACAGTGTTCTGTTCAGCCGGAGGAGAACATTCAGCCAGAGACAGAGAATGACTAAGTGCTCCGCTGGACGCCAGAGTGTTCCTTCCTTCCTGCGGCCGTCCACTAATACAATTCAACTCCTTTCTGCTGAGGCTGTATAATTTTTACAACTTCCACAATTCACTGCCATTAGTGCAAACTGACATTGAAATTATTGTAAAATTGCTTCATGCACATGTTCATCAGAACTCTATTTTAAAGCTACTGGTAATTCAATGCTGACTCACAGTAAACTGCTCATTCATTTTACCTGAAAAATTAAAATCAAATTTTAGGATGTGTTTTTATCAATATGTCTTATTTTTCTCTTACACAGATTATACTTAATAACTGTTAAAAAAAATTTTTTTAACAGTGTATGACTACAGCCTATACTGTGTTTTGCTATGACAATGCAGTATACATGTAGCCTCCATTTTTTCCTTTAATAACGTACATTTAAAAAGATAACACTTACATTTTTTCATGTCTGTGACTCTCTGATACATCCTTGACACTGAAACTACAGTGGAAGGTGTCGGTTATGTAATGTAGCTGGTATGCTGTCAATCAGTTGATTTTCTCGCTGTCTATTTTTGCTGAGGTGGAAAACAGGCTGAAACACCGAAACTCTAGATGACCCGAAGTCACAGCAGGTTGTGTGGTTGCTCTGACCTGTTACCATTGGCAGTAAATGAAAAGCAAGACGTACGATTACATACTGGAGATGTAAACAGTGTGGTGCTGGCTTATGGCGGCATTTTGGGTCAATAAATCCCATAAAAAGACAAACACAAACCAATTACGTCTCGTTTCAGTTTTAAAAAATCACCAGTGGTCTTCCTGGACTCCTGTCGACTGTTTATCTTTGCATATATTTTCAATCAGAAATAAACACAGGATTTTTGGGTGCTATTTTTGAGTATATTTGGAAGTATTTCAAAATAAAATACAATGTGTGATTTTAATCTGTGCCTAACCACTCGGGTATCAGGTTGAAAGATTTTATTGGATTTAATGGCAGTAAAAAGGTTGAATCTATATAACATATAAAATACCACCAGACTTATACTTTTTATGGAGAAACCATAGTTCAGTTTTGCTGTATTTCTCAGCATTTCACCCTTTTTTATAAGGCTGCTTTCTGAAACCAAGTCTCTGTGGGTACATTACAACCTGCTTTCTTTTTAAAGCCCGTCCAAACCGAAGCAGAGCCGCTGCAGCCAGCTGTACTGCAGAACATTAATCGGAAATTAAAAATAGATGTAACAGAATCATGTCGTGAGATTGCTGCCTTTATTTGGGGATGTTTTGACGGTGTTCAGAGGAGACGCTATTAAAAACATGGAAAACAATGGGGAAAATGGCAAATATGTCCTTACAAGATGAGTCGCGGTGAAACAATGTATGGTGACGCGAAGCAGCTGAAGAATGCAGGAAATGAGCGAAAACTCAAATCATGCTTGAAATTTGCTTTTACACTCGAGCATTTTCCATAATCAGAACAGAGCAAAATAAGTCCTGATCACCACATTTACATGCAGGATTGAGAGGTCCCGCTTGTGTGCTGGAATAATTTATGGATTACGTCTATTGTGTTTCCAGGTCTGTGCAGGTAAGCGACAGGCTTCATTTACATTCCTTTGGCCTGCGGTGCGCAGACAGCGAACGTCCCTCCAGAGATGAAGCGGGGCTTTTCCTGTTGCCTGTTGATGTCATATCCCTGCAGAGAACAAACCGAGAGTGTTTCCTGTTGATAGCAGGATGTCAGCTTCCATCTGTTTGTGCAATCACGCTCACAAAAAAAACTCTCACTGACCGCACCTTCATCCTCCCATTGAAGTCGGTCCCTGTACGGCGATGCACACACACTGCAGCGTGTCAGCCGCCCGTCCACCGCCACAGATCACATTTCCACAGCTCCCCTGGAAGTGCTCTGAAACGCCAAATTAATCATGTGCAGAAATATGGAGCCACATGGAGTCGATGGTGGCCAGTACGAGTAAATCCCCCTGTTTAAGTCGGAGGCTGAATGAGTCATGAATCCTGAGCATTTTACGGCTGTATTTCAGCGCATTGTAGAGTTGCACAGCATTGGGAAAACCTGACATGGCGATATTTGTTTTTCTGCAATATGCATTATGGTATGAGAATCAGAACCAGTTTTATTGGCAAAGTATGGGAACACATGCGAGGGATTTGACTTCTATGTTTTCTTTGTTCTCAAAATTTTCCAGCAATAAATAAAACAGAAAGAGAAACATAAGGAAAATTAGTGTTGAACTACTATGTAGAACTATACATGTAGGTAAAAGACCATGTTCACTGTGAATAAAAGTGAGTTTTAGTGCAAAATACTGATATTAACAATAAATGCAAGGCTTTTGACACATTATATACACAATACAGGTATAGTCCAATAGAGCAGAGAGCAGATCTTCTAAGATGAAATATTAACAAGTTTGTGATATACTGTATATACAGCTGTAAATAAATAAAAAGATCAGATCTATAAAACATATAAAATACCTCCAGTCTTCACATGGAGAAATCATAGTTCAGTTTTACTGTATTTCTCAGCATTTCAAGCCTTGTTATAAGCCCGCTTTCTGAAACTCGGTCTCCGTGGTTACATTACAACGTGCTTTCTATACGGTTGTTCGGGGTTTGGAATCAATATGAGTTGTTCCTCATCGATTTAAATGTTCATCAGAGCAATGATGGCCTGTTCAAAAAAACTGCTCTTGTTAGGGATAGACAGATTATTGGGGCCGATATCTGACATTTTTCCAACTATCAGTTTTATTTATTGATTACCGATAAACTAAATGCACTCCTTTGGGTCAGATGCAGCTGCCTCTCTATGTCTGTAGTCACTCTGTGGTCTCGGCATTGTCTCTCTAGCACAGACGCAGCCAGCAAAAACTTAACACGTAACTCCTGCCATCTCCACAAACCAGGAAATGAGCTGCTTTCATAGCAGCTAAGGCTATGCTAACGGCTAGCGGCAAAGTTAGGAAGAGATTACTCCGAAACAGTACCTGGCCAACAACAGGTAATAATGTTTTAAGATCTGGGCCTTAGTGATAGAACAGTAAAAGAACATGAGATGTACAGTAACTACAGAAGACAAACTGATCGGTGACCAGTGACGCTCTGATGTCATCACTTCTATTAGTAGCATCTGTATTCAGCTACAGAAATCCTTATTGATGAAGAAGCCTCGTTATAAATGACAGTTTCCCTGCTATCACATGCTGTTAAGATGTAACATTTAATGTATATCGATTCAAAATATTAGTGATCGGTCTTTTTTGATTATCAATAATTGGTATAGGTATCAACCCTGAAAAAAAAACACCCTATATCAGTTGCTCTCTTGGTCCTGTGTCTGGCTGTCATGGTGTTCAGTGTTCTGTAGCACCTACCAGAGAGGAGGTGGAACATGTTGTGTCCAGGGTGTGATGGTCTGTATTCATGTTGGAGATGTGTAAGTCCTGGATGGAAGGCAGGTTGGCCCTAGTGGTTTTCTCTGCAGTCCTGACTGTCCGTTGTAGTCAGTCATTGTCCTTTCTGGAGATCGATCCAAACCAGACTAAAGTGCAGGACAGGAAACACTTAGTAAATATAACATGGGTATAACACCACAAATGCAACATGCAGTCATTGTCCAAAGCCCTGCAGCCTTCACCATGTTCATACAATTGTCTGTTGTTGTACAGATTTCTCTCATTTAGGCTGCGAGCGGCCAACACGTCTCACATCCCCACTGTGATGTTCTCACTTGCCGTTTGCAAACAGCGACTTTTCAGTTGGAAGTGGACAGTAAGACTTATGTAGAGCTCTGCTGTCCAGCTGGACCACGAGTCCATTCTAGCTTCATCATATCCCACTTGTGACATCTTCAATTCAGCTTTTTCATGCAGCTCACATCACATAACGCTTGTTTTTAATACCCTCTTTGATAACAGTGTTGATTAGTATCATGTCTTTCATGAGGTGAACAGTTATCGCAGCAGGGATTTCTGGTTGCTGTTGGGAACATTCCTCATATGGTGTAACACTGGCAAAAGCATCTAAAATATGTTGGGTGTTTTTTTTGCCTTGGATCGCATTAGATCTGGCTTTGAACTGCTGATTTAAATGGTCAAAACAAATTAGTTGTGGGCTGAGTAACTGTTCTTGTTAACAACATCTTTTTGGTAGCTGGAACATTTCCATACAAGTGATGTTTCTTTTTGCAACCAAATCTTCCATTTCAGTGTTTTTCTTGCTCATTTCGGTGTTCGTACTCTGAGCCTGCATGTCTACAATCTGTGTCATCTAAAATCAATTTTAAAAATGACTCAGTGGATCCAAGAACCCTTAAATTCTCTTGTAGATGAGAACTGTCTTTTTTTTGTATCAAGCAGCAATGAAGTTGACTTATATGTTTAGCTGATTTGCCTTATTTGACATCACACTAACTGCAATGTGACTAATGCACATCCAACTACATACTGTACCCAACACTGTCTTTACAAAAGGACATTCCTATACAACTAAACTGCATGTTCAAGGTGGTTTTAAGGAGAAGGTAATTTGAAATAAACGTGTTAGAAGAGGAGAATGAAGGTGGATCAACCAGAGACCGGACTTTTACCCAGTCCTGTGATGGGCAAAAGATCAGTGTCAGAGTGAAATTTCCTTTTTCTCTCATCATTTTTTTTCCTTTTCAATCTTTTTCTGGTTAGGTTTAGGAAAATATCACACTTTGTTAGACACTTCTTACATGTAAGAAGCTTGGTTCAAAATAGGCACCAGAATTATGTGGTTTGGGTAAGAATCTGACCCTTTCACTACACGTTGCACTACATTTTCGGGGTTTACAGTAATTCTGTTTTGAAATAAACATAATCTACAATCTTGGTGGGAAAGACAGCGATTTGGAAATAAGAACAAAATCCACATTATGAGGGTACAATGGGTAGATGGTGGCATAAACCAGAGCCTGGACTTTTAAGTCCAAGGTTCGCGTCCTGTGATGAACAGAGCTTCATCAGTCGCAGGTGTAAGTTTTGTTTTCTGTAGTTGTTAGTTTTTGGCTTTCACTTGGTCTCCAGTAAGGTTTAGACCAAAAAATCATGTGGTCAGGTTTAGAAAAACATCAGAATTTGTTTACACACTTTTACATGTAAAAAGCTTGGTTAAGGTTAAGCACCAAAATGGTTAGTTTTAAAATGTCATGGTTTCAATTAAAATACGACCCTTTCACTACTAACTCCACTACATTTTTTGGGTTACCAAGGTGACAAGTCCCGCCCCATCTAATATCTGATTGGTAGGCTGAAAACAAGCGACAGTAAAGCTATTACCACATGGCATAATTAGAAACTTGTTTGCGATACATTATTAATAAACATAATCCGGCAGAAAATATGTTTCCCCCAAAGCGTAACTCAGAATGCAGTTTGGTTGTATAGGAATTACATTTTGTGGAGACTGGGTCAACTGTGCAGCCCTACTGCCTGCACACATGCTTTCTAGAGAAACATATATATATTCATAATTTGGGATTTGAAGCCGCACCGCAGCAGTTACTATCAGTCATTGTATGTACCTAGGATAGACTGTATATTCAGCTTGAGAAGCACTTAAAGATGATGAGGTTACCACGGTTATAAATAAGCGGCGAGACGTGGAGCGAAGAAGGGAAAAAAATATATATCAGCTATGTTCTCACGGCTTGAAACTTAAATTCTTCCACATTTTTTTAAACAACGACTTGCAGAGAAGTGTTTCATCTAAATCAAACGCTGTTGATGATCACACGCCTTCTGATTAATATGGCAGGAAGTCTTTACATGAAAGCACATAAAAACACACTATGGAAGCCGTTTCCTGCCCCTGCAGTTTGAATTGTCCTCTCCGTCGGTTCAGAGGAAATGGAGCCGTGTGCACAGATGGGAGCCCACGCCGCCCCCACCGCCGACTCAGACACAGCAAAATGGTTTGTGTCCTGGTGTTTGCACCTCTCTGCCTCTATTTTTCCTCTGCGCTCGCATTTGTCACAGTCTGTATTTAGGTATGGAAGGTCACCCGAGCATGTGCCTAATTTGCCTGTATGCCTGTGTGGGAGGGCGCAGCTTGACTCCTGGTGTTGACACTGGCTCGGTGACAGTCCGAACACTCGGCTGTGTTGACGAGTGGGAGTCCCGCCCCGCCTGCCTCTTTGTGCAGAATGAATATTAATAATTCAAAGTGATCTCAATCTCGCCCGCCTCTGAGGCTGTTGCCCATTACCCCAAGATGAGCTGATATTGCTGCTGCATTAAAGGCCACCGACAGGCAGAAGGCAGAGGAGGAAAACGGTGATGGCCTGCTAAAAGGCACCCCTGAGGTTCCCGCTATCAGCTCAACCGGGGTGATAGAATTATATTGCTTCGCCGCTATATGTGCATATAGAAAGCTGCCACTATTAGGCAGCTAAATGTGTATACAGAGGACTGATTTCTTATTTGAGTCTGTCAACCTATCTGTAACCCCGAAAAACATACAAATCTCTTTCGATCCATTTACTCGCCTCGTTTTCCGTAATTCACCCTTATTTTCCGAGCTCCAGATTTAGCTTATGCGCAGCGCCAAACAAAGGCTCTGTGTGGAAATGGCTTCCACCCACAGGGAGAAATGGACAGTAAAAAAGGTTGGGTTGACCTGATGTTGTGTCACTGGGTTTTCATGCACTGATCCCCGTAGCGAGGTGGGATGATGTCTAATCTAACTCACACTGCTAGCCTGATGCATCTGCTTTTACCCTGCTGGCACACCAACTACCTTAATCTGTCTGGGTGGTGTCACATGATAGCTGCCATCGTGCTCACAAATAACTGAAGCGAAGACATAAAACACACAGGCATCAGAAGATGAGCTTTTATCCAATTGACGGCTTATTGTCTTTGACAGGTGGGGAGGTCTGTGTAAAGAGATTAAAGGGAAAAGCAGTATTTCAATGTCATTTTGATGCTCTTATCTAGTGTGAGTGTTGATGTACAGATTTGACGACAACAGCAACATCCCTAGATGTTAAAAGAGACACATAAAGCCCGTCATACAAAATTCAAACAACTTAATCTTAAAACTAAAAATACACCAGAGCAAACTTGGGATGCAAATTTTGGGTAATTTTCTTAACCAGTAGTCGGCAGCCTTATCAATAAATAGTCAGTTAATCATTTATATGAAATGAACTCAGTGGACACCATTCATTGTTCTAAAAAACGACTTCAAATGCAATAACTGGGTCGCTCAAATGGCATGCTATAGAGTACTTTGGCTTGCAGACTAGATGAGTTCTCTAACCAGGAAGCATTAAGTATCACAGGAGACTTTCTCATGGTAGCACTTTACCAGCTAGACTCCCACAGTGCCCTCTGCTTGCCAACACAGAACTGCCAGTAGTCGGAGGTCTTGCCTCTTTAGGGTACTACAGCGCTAAAAAGTAGTGGTGGCGTAACCAGCCACTACAGCTAATCTACAAAACATTTTCTGACATGCATGTCTCCTTCTGCCTTATTGATTAATACATTTTTCATCGGCTTAACTGTATTGTATTATATCTATAATACATGTACGATCAATCTTTAACATCTGAGGGCAAACAAAACTAAACAATATATATTTCTATAATAGGACTGGGTGATAAAACCATATTGACATGTACCGCTGACAGACACTTTATCAATAGCAATAAGAAATATTGCAGGATTTGCAGCAGTTTCACTTCAATGCATCACATCCAAACCACCATGAAAGCCCATAACAAAAACGAAAAGTCTGGGAGCATGACCTAACTTTCAAACGTACTCCCTTCCTGCATCATAAACAGCCTCTTATATTCCTTGATAATGAAGCCCCTTCACTGTCCACTGTTCTCCCCATGGCCTTCATGTAGGTCTTTAGAAGTGCACAAGTATGCAGCTGCCTCGGCCTGTTATCGTCTCTGTCTACACTCATACGCTTGCCCTCTTGGAAACTACTGGCAGCAGGGATTGGTGGTTGCCTCTGCAAGACAGGCTTTAAGGTCTGAAAAAAACACCTGTAACCCTGTGATCAATGCAACAGTTGCTAAAATATTCCAGTCAAACTGACTGACACCCCATAAGCCACGCTACTACCTTTGCTTAAAATCAACAGAGCAGTGGGATTGACGCTTCCATTCCGTCTAGTTTGTGCTAATGAGGTTGTAGCAAGCACATAAAGAAGGTTCCTGTGTGCAGGTGTCTGAATTGCAACGATAAAAAGAGCAGCCTCCATGAAAAAAGAGAGAGAGATCTGACCTAAAAGCCTCAGCAGTGGACTACTGACAGGAGAATTCCTTTGAATTTAGTTTTTGTTTGATTCATGCTGAATGACAGCAGTTTGGTTAAAAAAAAGTTTCATGCTTCCCATTTGCAGTGTTGTTATTGCAAGAGCCATGTAACATAATAGTCATAAAGAACAAAACCATTCAAATACAGTCCAGGTTTAAGAATGCAACCATATCTGTAGATTCAGTCTCATCGTATTATGTCCTGACTTCGGCACATTTCAGAAGTGTTTGTGTAAACCAGAAGGAACAGGTTCTTTCCCGTGGTTAAGCCGCATTCATAACTTAACAAGGGTTAGGTTTACAGGTCAGCAGCACCTGATCCTCGTTACAGCTGCTTCTCAGGGAGCTTCTAAAGAAAATATGTGAACTATTTAACCCTGTTCGAAAGGTCAAAATCTTTTTTGGCTTGAGTGGCAATTAGGTACATCCAGCTACAAGGTGATTCAAAGAGACAAGGTGACCTGAGTTAAGTTGAAACTGTCAGATTGTGTTCTTAACAAGCCGCTACTGATACTCACTTAATAATTGTTTTGTATTTCTTAAGAGACTTGCTGTCACACACTTAACCTTAACACAAATAAAATACCCAAGATTTGGATTTTGAAGTCAAGACAGCACACAGAAAAACAGAGCGGGGGCTTCTGACTCCTGCCTTCATTGTCAGCAAGCTAATTAAATGAAATCTGAGGATCTTTTTGAGAAGCCAGACACGGATGATGAGCAGAATTGATCTTAGATTTAGAGGCCGCGCGAGCTTAAAACCATATAATGCTTGAATAATTGCCCCGGAGAAACCACACAAGCAGGTTTACTCTCCTCGTCCCCAGAAACAAAGTTCTCCTCGGTTGGTGTGAACAGCCACAAACTTAACATGCAGCCTGAATCTCGCTATGCTATCACCGCTCTTCCATTTCAGTGGTTTGCACAAATCCATATTAAGCTGTGATACGTCTTTGGGGTTTGGCACCTTCACACCTTCAGCGTCGTGGAGATGAGAGTTGGCCTGTTAAATATTAATGCGGGGCCAGATGCCCGACTGGCCGCTGGCATTTATCTTAACCTGCTCCAGCAGGTGTGAGCCCAGCAGGTCCCATTGGCATCCAGGAGGAGCGCTCAACCTCTGGATCATTTAGAGGCGTTAAAGGATTATATCAGCGCTGGACCGAGACTGGACCAATACACCCGGGGGGGATGGAGGCAAGGACTGAGGGGGAGAGAGCGAGGGAGAGAGAGAGAGAGAGAGAGAGAGAGAGAGGAGAGGGAGAAATGATTGTGTCTTCTCCGGGAGTGGGGAGAGAGAGGCAGCTCTGAGATGGATGGGGTGTGGTGCTCGCCTGGGCAAACACTCCCCGCTGTTTGCTTCTCTCTTCCCATTTTTCTCCCAAGGGCAAACACAGAATTGAGCGAGCTGCAGCTGTCTGGAGAGTGTGAGAGTGTGTGTGAGCATGAGCGGGTGAAGTTGACCTCTGTGGCCTCTACATAAGTAGCAGGGAATCACCACCAACAAACCTCCCTCCTGGGGCTCTTGGCCACTGGCCCCCATCATTACTCCCTCGAGATCCCCAGGCAGCACCACAGCCCCCTGCCACCAGCCTCGTATTAACCATAATGAGGACACCGCGGCGAGGAGGAGAGGAAGAAGTCTCAGCATGTGTCACTGCCAAGAGAAGGCGACACTCTCTAGCTTGAAAAAACACGACAAGGCTCACTCCTCTCCCATCCCCTACTTCCCTCATTTCCTCGCCTCTATTTTTCTGCTACAAGGGCAGCGCGAGCAGAGAAAAGCAGTCCATCATGCTGCCGTAGCATCTGTCTGGACCACATGATTTTCGGATCATCAGGACAAGCTGTTGAGAATATGGGGAGGATTGGATGAGACAACCTGGTTGCTGTAAAAACCAACAGTGGCCCATTTTTAATCCAGATATTGAGTCATGCAACTGTGGTATTCAAAACTCTTTGAAGGACACACTCACAAACAAACTAAGCCTGGATTTAAGGCATCATTTCTTGTCTCCTTCTGAAGAAAAAAAAAACAATCTTTTTCATAATAGATTTGAAGGTTTGAGACTGAAAAGGGATTCTTGGCTGTTTGTTTGGAGAGTGTATTTGATTCACAGAAAGGGGAGACAGAGAGGTTGTGGAGAGCCAAGGAAAATAATAAGAGCACAGCTGTAGAGAAAAAAAAGGTTAGGACTGATCTAAGGAAGACTGCCTGCTTGCTCTTTCTGGGATCCAAATAAAGGAAATACAGACTGTAGCATAAAAACACATGTACTCATTTATACTTCTATTTTTTCTATCTGGATCTTTAGACTAATTTGAGTTATTAGAGGCTGACTTGTGACCCTGTATGAGAGGAAAATGAGCAGCCACTGTTAAAGGAAAAATGTAGTATGTTTAAACCCGCTGTATTTTCCATTAATGTGGCCGTTGTGTCATGCTAACTCTGCACTCTTCACCTCCATTGTAGGGATTCAGGGAGTTTAGCGGGGGAATTAGTGTGAGCTCCCTGCTGCTTTCCAAAGAAAGCTGATTTTTATAAGAATCATATTAGATGTCTAAACTAAGTTAAACACAGAAATTAGCCACCTGGAATGGACATTTTGCTAACTGCATCAGGGATCTCCAAATTCACTATCTGATCTAATTACCAGAATATTCATCCGTGCGAACCAGTTTGTTGACAGGCTGACTTCCACTGTGCGAATGGAAGCAGAAAGACAACAGGAAGTGAAAATAGCGTACTTTGGGAAACTGGTGTTGTTCCTGCGCTTACTGCTTTGTTGCCAGTTAAAAGGGCAAAACTGTCGCTGCGAGGAGTGCAAAATTTTAATGCCAGACTTGGAAAATCTCTATGTATGCATGGATAACAATAATCCTAGCAGTGGAACTATAACTAATAAATCTACAGCGTTGATAAACATCTTGGAGGTGGTGTTTCACCTCTCAAAAATCAACTGAAACAAGGGCCAAGACCATCCGCCCCAATACTCAGCTCTCCATTCAGTTAAAAAATGTCTGATTTATGTGTTTACCTCCAGTCAGACTTGAAAACAGATGTTTAAAATGATTTGTGTAAAAATCTGATTTCTTTTTCTTTCATGTGGCTACAAACACTTAAAGCAATCACCAAATATTTTGATGATCAATCGATCTTTTTGAGTAATATCTCCTGATTCCAGCTTCTTAGATGTAAATATTTTCTGGTTTCTTTTCTCCTCTGTGAAGTAAACTGAATATCTTTGGGTTGTGAAAAAAACAAGAACTCTGGGGGCGTCATTATGGCCTTTTGGGAAACACTGATTAACATGTTTCGCCATTCTCTGAAATGTTGTAGACCAAACAACTAATTGACTAATGGAGAAAATTTTTAAAAATTAGTCTACAATGAAACTATTAGCTCGTTGCAGTCCTAATGCCATTTTATCTTTATGTCCACTATGGAGCAAAAGAGTGCAAAGTTAGCGTGACATTTACAGCAACAATATTTTAAAATATGGCTAACTGAAATATACCACAATTCTCCCTTAAGTTGCCTTGGGAGTTAGTCAAACTGTAAAATATTGCTCTACAGCAACTACAGCATTACGTGGATAGAAAAAAAGGACCTTAATGCAAGACCAGCTACTGTTGGATAGCAGCCGCTGTGGCCAAAACTGGTAATCATAGGATAGCAGCGCACTGGATTCTCTTCTCTCTTTCTTTTAAATAAAGCCTAAAGGTCACATATTGTGCACCTTTTTCAGCAAATTAAAGTCTCCCGTGTCCCTACAGTGTATCTTTCAGATTATCAGCTCAAAATACTGACATAATGCTTCATTTCACCATGACTGACTTGGTTTCAAGGCTGCTCTTAATGGGCTGTTTTGCTCTGACAATCAATGAAATGCTGCTGTTCCCATCTCCTTCAGGAAGAACAAACTGCCTGTCTGTGGAACTGGATGGATGTAAGAATGGACGGTTAATTCGGCATGTAGTGAAGTCTTAGTTGCTTATAAAGCTGGGAAGGTAATGGTATGGGTGGCTTTAGGATCGGCATAGGTAAATGGTAAATGGTTATATAGCGTCTTTTTCTACCTCAGTGGTATCCAAAGCACTTTACAATGTGTTTCGCATTCACACACATGCTATGCAAGGCGCTTGTCTGCCATTGGGAGCGACTTGGGGTTCAGTGTCTTGCCCAAGGACACTTCGGCATGCGGAAGGGCCGGGGATCGAACCGCCAACCTTGCGATCAGTGGACAACCCACTCCACTACCTAAGCCACAGCCATGCCTAGGTAAACATACTCATAACGTAACAGCTTTCATTTTACACCTCAGAGTTTACAACAACCCGAAAACACAATACAAATGGATTTGTACCATATGGGAGATCTTTAAAGCATTTGTTCATGACTGGATTATTGATTTACAGGAAAAGAAATTCTGCTAAAAACAGTAGGAAACAGTGGTACTAAGAAAGAGAGCAAAGATGTGAGCCACAAAACCCAAACAGTGAACTAAAAGACATCAAAACACTGCTCTGTCTGAGTGGAACTGCAAAGTCTGGTGGGAAAATTTTGATGGATTTATCACTACCACCACATTCTTCCACATTAAACCTAGTCAATTGATTTATTGCTCAAATAAAAACTTTCTTTAGTGCAGCTTTAAAGTGAAAACATGGGAAAACAGGCAAAAACACTGCACAAACCGGTATCTACTCATATCTTCTGGAAATTTTTGGTATATTCAGCAGCACGGGGGAGCCACGAGAGAACAAATGACCTTACTCAATATTCCCCAAACAGCTCCTTTTGTCAAGACGTACTCTTGACATTTTAAGGTCTTGATATTAACAGTAAGTGTCCTTTTGAAATACAGACGTGTATTCTTTTAAAAGCTGAAAGGCCTCTATTGTGAAAAGCTCTCCTTAGCACCTTCTCGGAGTGAATGGGGGAAATTGGTGAAGGTCATGACTACTGGGAGGAAATGTATGAAAACATTCAGCAGCTCTGTGTGTGTGTGTGTGTGGTGTGTGAATCGCCGGTCATGCCTCGACCAGCAGATGGGCATTCTGTATGACGGATGGCCTTGTGAAACATGAAGGTGTTGTGTCAATAAACGATGTTCCACCCCATCTATCAACCGCCACTGACGGCAACATGTGCACATTTTTATCCGTTACAATTTGTGTGTTCCGTACACACACACATGCACAAACACACCCACTCACTTACAGTACCTGTACAGTATAAACACAGGAACACCCACACATACCTACAAGCCTGTGTGTAGCCAGAGGCAGCGGACACACACACACACACACACACACATTCACATCCCCTCTGCACACTTCTACTGCAACAGTCTTCCTGCTTTGACACTGTTGCTTATGTGGGAAAATGCAGCAGTGAGAAATAAATCGTGTTCAGCAGAGCATGAAGGTATTGAGTTTTCCACGTGTTGCCTGTTCGCATGGTTTCAGCAGCGAGCCACCGGTACACTTTAGCAACAGCAAATCTCATGTGAAAATCAAGTTGCTGCGAGAGGTGCGTGGGTTTTCCCAAAGTTTTGTCTGGTCAACTTACCTCCTAATGATTTCTAGCTCAAATGTCTGTCGCCAGTTACAGACAGAAATATTCCACCAGCAGTCTGGTTTCGAGACTGCATGATAAATAACAGAATGTTGCTTCATAAACTGCAACAAACTCAACCAACTGAGTGATTGTGTTCGAACTTTACGGTAGCCTCACTGAATTTACTGAACATGGATCGATCTCTACTATAATGTTTGGTCACTGTACTGAACTGAGTGTATAGAGATGGAAGAACCCCCTATGACGTCAACAATTGGTTTCCCCAAAGAGTGTTTCTGAAGCTCAGTGTGGTGGTTCCAGCCATCTTGGCAGCGCCCGACTCCTCCTAACTCACGGCTAATCCCAAAACGAGCAAAGCAGCGGAGCATGAGGGGAGCTTGGTAGTCACCCACCAAATATCCCCTCTGAGCCAGGAAAAACCCTGAATGCGGTCTAATCACCCTCACATCTCCGTCCAATCGCAGTATTTTCCTTCTTATAAAGATTTGCTGGAAGCATATTTAGATATTTTATTGGTAAAGAGATTATTGTGTAGAACATACAGCAAGATCAGCAGATAGGAGGATTATTCTGTCCTCAACTTTCTATGAATATTTAGATCTGTTTGTTTGTACAGGTGGTATTTGAAACTCACAAGGCTGGGGAAAATGAGCAACTGTGCAAAGGCTTCCATTTTACTTGTTTTTATTAGGGGTTGACAGATTTGTTTTGTCAGGGTTGATGCTGATTCCAATTATTAGAAACCGAGGAGAGCAATAACCAATACCTGGAACCGATACACATGTGCAAGAAAATGGAAATCTTGGTGTCAAAATTTACGACAATATGAAATTTTGTCAAAATGACATTACTTATGTTCTACGTATGTCTACACATGCTTACTTAAAAGAGAACTTTACAACATTTATCCTTCATTGTTGATTGGCTATTACTCATGACACGTAACCAATCAGACAGCAGTATGGGCGGGACATTGCTTGAAACTACAGAGTGGTAGCTAAAGACAGAGGTGGCAGCATGAGAGCCAAAGTAGCAGATTATTGTGCACCAGTTAAAAAAAAGGAAAAAACTGTACCGATAATTGGAAAAATGCTACATATCAAATCTAATAATCAGCCAGGCTGATAAGCAGTGGATCCTTAGTTTGTATAATCTATGGAGAGGTCAGTAGAAAATCTAAATTTAAGATCTTAACTTAGTTAAAAGTGCTCCACAGCACACAAGTGAGGCTTAGTTCCATTGTTTCTTTTTTTAAATCTTGCAATGTTTTCATTCATAGTCACTTGTTAGCAAATTATGCTTGTTGGTACATTTCTACATCTCTTTCTGACAGTGAGAACAAAAGAGTGAAACTGAGCACAGGGATGTGTTCTGCGGTGTAATGCTCAAAAGCACTATGGTAGTCAAACACCTAACCTAACCAGAGCAACACTATTAAAGGTATAATATCGTCCTCAGTGACTGCAAACATTTAGGGTTGGGCAAACAGGGGAGCCAACACTACATGTTTTGCCATTGAGGTTAATACATTGATTGACAGTCGTAAAGTTGTGGGAAACTGCTTTAATTGTTAAACATGGAGAATGTAAAACAGTTGGTTAGATTGTTGGCTGTTTTAATATAGTATGCAATATAAGGAATGACAGTTTGTCAAGATTCTTAAAGGAGAAGCACAAACGTAACAGCTTTTACAGTGAACAGACAATCAGGCTTTCCTTTTCATGCTATAGTGTACATAATTTATCCTTGTGATCTGTTTACATACCATATACAAAATATTGACCCCAACCTTCCAAAGACAAAAAGCCCGATGGGGATGCAAACAGATCTTCTTAGGCAGACTTAAAGTCTCTGACTTCTGACATCCTATGCTGTAACGCAAAACAAACTATCAGATAATTAAACTTAGAAATAACTAAACTGAGAGCTCACAACTCAATTTGTTATCATAGTAGTCATCTAATACTAGTTTGTCATATATAACAAACACAAGCATTGAGATTTAATGATGTAAGACGAAACTTAAAGAGCCCCTGTTCTGCACATCTACAGGTTCCTAATGTTATTTTTGGGGTCAACTAGAGTATGTTTACGTTTTCTAATGTTCAAAAAACACAATTTTTTCTCATACTGTACATAGATGCAGCACCTCTTCTCACATCCTGAAAAGTCTAGTCTCTTCTGATTGGTCAGTTGGCCGGATGAAACTGAGGCAGTGTCAGCTACGTACTGTAACCCAAGAACTACGAGCATACAGATGTAGGCCAAACAGAAGCAGTCCTGCAGTGGGGAAATAATTATATACTACCAGGCAAGTGTTCATTTTTTGTTTGAGGGCCAAACTAAGTTACTCAGCAGGCATTACGTAAATGTGTTACATGGTGACATAAATAAGTAACAGCAGAAAAGCCTGACCTTTAAATGAGGTGTTTCGACAGGTCAGAAGCAGAGTTTTTTTTTTTGTGGGATAGATCAACTCTCTTTGATGCTGACTTTGGGCTTTGTAATTCTGCAGACGTTTATATCTCTATCACATTAAAGGAAAGGGAAAACCCCAGAAATATAATAATACGCGCTCTTTAAGATTAATGTCAAAGGCACGACCATAAAGTCATGCACTTTGTATTAAATTAATGCATTATTTGATAGGCCTTCTTTTAATAGTGGACTTCAAAGTCATTCCAAGGATTACCAGCAGTGGCTATGAGACCGTGTGCTGTATTCTGTGATCACTATGACTTCTGTGCACATTCCTTCTGTGATTTCTTAACCGTAATATACAGACAGTCTTCTGCAGTCCAAGAAAACAGAAAGCTCAATATTCTCTGAGGTTATTTCCATCTCTCAGCTCTCTGTCTCTGCAGATTAAATCATCCTCCACATTAGACAATGCCTGTCTGTCTGCTGTTTCTTGGTGTTTTCCAGACAAAAATACACCCACAGCCCCTGTGACATTATTACTCTATCTAAAAGAGTCTACTTCCAAATGTCAGGCACATGCCCTGAGGAATGTCATACAACCTCCGGCCGAATATTAGATGAGGAGGAGAGCACTGGTCCGTCTACACAGGCTATCCTCAGACTGTTAATAAAGACCAGACAATGCTGTCGGCTGTTGGATTCAAGCTGAATGTTTTCAGCAAGCTGCCAGTGGAGATTACTGCGAGACAATTGTTGGACAAACCACATCGACTCCCGAAAATCATGAACAACTTCCATTTGTGCTTTCAAGAAGAAAGCTGCAGATCAATTTTGCTGTTACATGTGTTTGTTGTGGTACTGTCGCTGCAGTTTCCATTTCTGGAGTTTTTCTTGATGTCGCGGCGCCTCGCAGGGCAACACACAGTCAAACTTGTTAACTTGCATTACCACACGTATTGATCATCCGCTCGGTTCCTGCTGTAATGGTCATTCGAGGTGATCCAGGGTTCACCTCCAGTGCACCATGTGGCTTTGTATGCGGTTTCAAGATATGCTGTGGCATCCCCCGGTTTTCAGCAAATACCCATAATGCCTCATAATACCATAAGAAAGCTCAAGTAAAAGGAGATAATGTTTGTGTGTTTTGTGCAATTGGTTTTCTGAGAATTTGATAAAAGCAGTATTACAGAGGCTTCTAGAGAAAACCACACAACTCCAGGGATTACACGCCGAGTTTTGTACAAAGTACAGATGCTTTTTACAGAGATGAGCCTTTTATACTGGTTGCACTGGTGTACCAGCCTTTTAATTTACATAAGTGCACCAGCATATAGTGGAGGTGCAAGCAAAATTTTTCACTGCTCCTTTTGGTGCAGAATAACACAGTTTTAAACGTTTAACTTCTGTTGTCAGTTCCCAAACATGCTTTTCTAAACGCATTGTGTAAATGATTGTACACAGGAATAAATATGGAGATAAATGCTTTGTACACTTGTTCTGGGACTTAAGGTCAGTAAAAGGTAGCTCTTCTTTGGCTACATTATAAGCAGTGGTACATTTTATTGTCATTTCTGACTTCTCACTGCTTCGGTTTGCTGCAGGTAAGGGGATGTGCTGCCAGCCAAACACCTGTCACAGCGCAGGACATGTTTCTTACAGACATTGTGCTTTTTTAACATCTCACTTCACAATGCTTCGGCCACGTCTGCAGTAAATGCAATGCGTGATGTCGGCCATCCGATCATATCTCAACCTTTTCTCCACAAAATGACGTTCGTGTACAACTTAACTGCATTCTAAAACGTGTTTTGAAGGGAAGTTAATTTTATTTTGAAATAGATGTAATTTGTGACCTGTAATGTGCCAGTTGGAAAGAGCGGCTAAGTCCATGCTATGGAGATAGGACAGAATTTCACCGAGAAGACCAGGGTTCACATTCTATGATGGGCAAGAGACCATGAGTCTAAGAATAAAGCTTCATTTTCTGTCGATGTTTACATTTGGTTTTCACTTACTTTCTAGTAAGGTTTAGGTACAAAAAGTATAAGGTTAGGTTTAGAAAAATATCACACTTTGTTAGACACTTTTACAAGTTAGAAATCTGGTTAAGGTTAGACACCAAAATTGCTTGGTTATGGTTAGGGAAAATGTCATGGTTTGCGTTGAAATACAACCCTTTCAACACACGTTTGATGCATTTCCTCTTTTTCCTGGTCTACCAGGGTGACAAGTCCCACCCCATCTAATATATGATTGGTTGACTGAAAAGGAGCAACAGTAAAGCTGTGACATAAATCACAAAGACACAACGATTTTAAAAATTTAGATACAAGCAAATGTAATCCTGAAGGAAATACATTTCCCTAAAAACATATTTGAGAATGCAGTGCAGTTGTACAGGAACATGATTATGTGGTAACTGGGTTGCGTATAAGAGTGTTTCCCACAGGTTGACGTGGTGGGTGGTAAGACATGACTGTTGTGCATGAAGAGGCTGATGTAGTTTAAAGAGACAGAGTGTAACAAAGGTTAGTTCTTTAATCTACACTTCATAAAATGTCCCCTAAACGCCTCACATGCATCGGTAGACACTCTGCTGTGCACAGAGAAGCCTCTAGTCTCCACTCAGTTACTGCAGCACAGCAACTCAGACTATCTAAAAATTAGTTTAAAAGGAGGCAATTCAGCATTCTATATTAAAAATTTACTTTAGTTGATACAAACCCTGCGAGACAGCTGGTAAATGCCAGGTGTCCTGGTGTATTGAATGAAAACTTTTCGTAGCACAAAAGAGGTCATTAATTATTCTGGAGCCCTGAAATATATTTGTTCCAAGTAAAAACTCTATGCAGTTTATCATTAATGTTTAAATTTCCACTCATTATTGGATTATTGGCTGTAAAAATCAATCAAAATGTTCTGACCTTTGTAGGCCTAAAGAACCACAGCTTACACTGACATACAGTACCAGTTAAAAGTTTGAACACACCAACGCATTCAAGGTTTTCTTTTTTTTTATGATTTTTTGTAGTGTAGAGCCACATGTAAAACTATACTCAAACCTATTGATTAACACATTTGGATTTATAGAGTGAGAAAAAAAAGTAAACAAAAATATAAATGTGAAATTTTCAATTCTGTTTCAGTGAAAGTTTTGCACACTCTTTATTCTCTCAGTCAGCTTTATGAGGTCGTCACCTGGAGCTTTTCTAACAGCCTTGAAGGAGTTTTCACATACCCTGGCTGTTTTACATTCACTCTGCGCTTCAACTCATCCCAAACCATCTCAGCTGGGTTGAGCTCAAGTAATTGTAGACGCCAGGTGATCTGATGCGGCACTTCATCTCTTTGCTTTTTTTTTGTCAAAAAAGCCCTTACAGAGTCTGGAGGTGTGATTTGGTCCATTGTCCTGCTAAAAAAACTAATCATAGTCCCAATAAGCTCAGATGGATGTCGTGGTAGACGTGATGATAAAGTGTTGACGTGAATTCTGAATGAATCCCCATCACTATATGCTTCATGGTGGGAATCACACATGCAGATAACATCCATTAACCTTCTCTGCAGCTCACAAAGACACAGCAGCTGGATCCCAAACTCTCACATTTGGACTTCTCTCTCACTCGTGGTTTCTTTGCAGCAGTTTCAAAATAAAAGCCTGATTCACACAGTCGCCTCCCAACTGTTGATGCTGAGACATGTCTGCTGCTTGAACTGTGAGCTGCATTGATGTGGGCTCTAATCTGAGAGGCTCTGCTGAACTTCTCGCCTGCAGCAGAGGGAACTTTTGGTCTTCCTGTACTGGGGCGGTGCTCATCAGAAGCAATTTCATCATAATGTTTGATGGCTTTGGCGACCGAGCTTGAAGAAATTCGCAGAAGTTGTTGAAGTTTTCCAGACCAACTGACCCTTATGTTTAAAGTAATGATGCACTGGTGTTTCTCTTTACTTAGCTGAGTGGTTCTTGCCACAATAAAATAAATATTTCAAAAACATAAAATTAATCTTTGTCCTAAAATATGCCGAATTTTATTCATTAGATTGAGGGATTTAGAATGAACCTTTAGAAGCCCAAGCAATGTCTGGATGATTTTTTTCCCCCCTCCTGTTATATTTTTACTCACTGAGGGCTCATTTGTCTCTATAATATAAAGTCCTGTGCACCTCTAAGGAAACAGCTAAACCATGGCTAGTAATGTCTTCTATTCCATGTAACAGCTTAGAACATGGTAAGATTGAATTTCTTTGATTATTTATTTGACAAAATGTATTTATATTTTATTTCTTAAATACTTGAAATCAACATGTAGATTTTTTTCAAGTGCCCACAGGTGTTACCAATACTGGAAAAAATGGTGGCTCAACATGTTATAAATGTCTAGTTATCTACTTTTTTACAATCTCTACTAGCTGGATGATTTTCACAATCCTCTGCACATCAACTCTACAAATGTGTTTCACAATGCTGAATGTGTCTCCCAGTAACTTGCTGACAACTTGTTCCTCTGTGTAACATTTTTGAGCCAGGCTGCATTTGGTTTACTAATCAAGTATTTCTCTTTCTTCCAGTGTCTAATTTATTTTCATACTTGACTCCTCTCTGCTCTTTGGAAACACTGCCTGCAGTTCAGCCAAATAGTCCCTGAATTGTTGGTCAGAGCTGAGTTCCTCATGGCTTGACTAAAATTTCAAATGCAAAGGGTGTATTTTCAGTAAATTTTTGAATGAGACAAAACAAATCAAGATTTGAAGATTCGGTTTGTCTACTTTTTTGGGACGAAACTGTGAGTAACAAATGATATGTTCACAGACTGTCTGAAATTTTCAAATTTGACATTTCTTTCTATTCCGACTCTAAAATAAAACGGTGTGATTTTGGTAGTTTTTTTTGAAGATACAGTAGTCCCCCGCTGCATCACGGTTCACTTTTCGCAGTCTCACTCTATCGCGGATTTTTAAATTGTATATACAATACGTAGTGTACAGCAGATGAGTAGACACACATATGGAAAATGCAGCTACCACCACTTCCGCTTGAATTAGTTGCTTGCTGATTGACTGGTGGTGATCGAAGCCACCCAGAGTGTTTACTGGAAATAACCGTCAGAGAACCGGTTACAGTCTGTAGGATTACGCGTAACATCATCATCAGTTTCCCGGTAGGCCGCAGGACGCCCTCGGTGTCGGTGTGTTTAAAATACGGCAAAGTTTTTCCATTGTGGGTGTTTCAAGTGGATCGCTGCATCGCTAGTTCCATTATTGGACACGGCTGTAGAAGCTTCTCTTGATGGATAGGTTTAAGAGAATGGGAAGTGTGGTAGAGTGTTATAAGAGTGTGGGAAAGGTTAATAAAAGTGTGGGGAGAGCTTATAAAGCCTTAAAATATATATAAATAATAAAAAAAATATAAGGTCACTACTTCGCGGATTTCATCTATTGTGGGGTGGTTCTGGAACCTAACGCCTGCGATAGATGAGGGATCACTGTACTGACTATCACTACTGTAGTTGATTAAGATTGGAATACAGTAGTTGAAATTCCACCAGTTAACTTTTGACACCTATTAACTGGAAACCATTCCAAGAGACGACCTCATGAAGCTGGTTGACTGTGACTATTTTGAGGAATTTCAAGTATGAATGTTGTATTGCTTTGCTTTTTCTCTCACTGCATAAATCTTTTCACTCGTATTAGTCTTCATTGTATTTTTTTAATGAAAAACTGGTTACTGTTAGCTTTTGTTATAAAGTATCTGAAAGCACACACACTTCTAAAACCAGACCAGGCTGTTATATTTTTTTGTATTATCTATGGAGCCTCACAAACTCACAGCCCCAACAGATCTGTGTTAATTACTGTCTCATTGCTGTGAATGAATGTCTGTTAACAGTGTGGAAAAGTAAAGAAACACCGTCTGTTAAGATGCAGCTCTCAGACAGTAATACCTTGGTGGCCGAACGAATCAAATATTTGAGGAACGATCAGGCTGCCAAATGCGATTCAGCCTGGCAGCCTTTTCTACAAAATTAGATTTGGGAGAAAAGAAAATGTGTAACTGTGACTGGCAGTGTATGGCTTAAGGATTACTGAGCCATCAGGCAAAAAAAAAACACAGGGTCATCGACCAAAAAAGAACTCATGCAAAGCGATTCAGCGAAGCGCATCATTAGTCAACGAATTAGTTGCAAATGAGCAGAGCTGATATATTACTCCGCTGCACTTTTTGCAATAAATCATAAAATGTTTGTTGCTATTGTAAAATACTGCACAGAGTTTAGGAATGTGATCATCTTTCAAACTTAAGTGAATCTATCACTCCATGTTAAACTTTATTTAACTTTGTTTTGGGCCTCTTCTTTCTACACCACCAACAAAAACCTTCCTTCGATAAATCAGCCCCCTCTCTGGCCTGATTGAGATTGGCAAGGCACAGTTCACTGCTCAACATGCAATGACTGATAACTGATGACAGAAAACAACTAATTTTGTTACAGGTAATTACGGTGTAGCCTCAAATTAGAGACAGGAGTCAGTTAAATGTCTGATATTGGCTGGAGGCGTGGTCCACACAAATACAGGTCGAGGAACAAACAGTCCTGCCTGGCTGCCTGCAAATGTTTCACAATGAAAGACCTGAAAAATAAGATTTATGGCTTTTGTCCCCCTGAAATGTTTGGGCTTTTAATTTGAAATAATTACAATACAGTGCTTCCTAAGTGTCAGGGATGTTGTAGGTCTGCAGCGGGAAAACTTATACACAATTAAAAGGAGATGCTTGATCAGTCATTCAATTCTTCCATTACATTTGTAGTTCAGTTGCTTCTGTTATGTTTTATTTGCTGTCATGTTAAATTAGCAAAGCTGTGACATCAGCAGGCTGATCACAACCCCTGTGTTAATGAACATAGGTATATGCAGATAATTAGCTCATCGTGAAAACAAAAGGCGGTACTTGGAATTCCAAACAGTGCCTCTCTGTCTGCAGCAGTGGGAAGAGTGAAACGTTAACAAAACAAACAGTAGCGCATTAAAACAAATCTTAGGTAATTTGAAGTAGGTTTAGTCTTCTGTTTGTAAAAACGTGTATAATGTCATAGGTCTTCAGTAAAGAAAATGCTAAATTTGAATATCTTTGGTTATTTATTTGACAACAATTGAAAAAAAAAACAGGAATCAACATGTGTAACATTGTTCCAGGTGCCCACAAGTGTTACCAATAATGGGAAAAAATGTGTTTGCCATAATATAGATATTTAAGTACTCACATTTTTACATCTCACCAAGCTAGATTTATTTTTACACTACTCTGCAAATTGCTCTGCAAAAATATTTCACCATACAAAATATGTAACTTGTTGACAACTAGCTCCTCTACTTTTTGAGCCCTGTTACCTTCATAGTATTGATCTAGCATGTTTTATTTTCCCCTAAATATCTCAAAATGATTTCAATAACTGTCTCTCTGCTCTGCGTAAACACAGAGTCGAGGAGTCTGAGTTTTTATCATGTGACTTCTTTACAGAATCTGGTGTAAATAGCATACTTGTAGCATTTTTTTAAAATTGGGAATGTAGAATAAAATGATTTTGATGGAATATAACAAATTTCAAGATTATTTTTGGCAATTTTTCCTGACGAAACTGTACATAACACGATAGGTTCACAGACTGTCACACAGTTGAAACTTTGGTGATTAGTTTTGTTCATACAACTGTTGCTCCAAAACGTTGTGTAATTTGCACAGCTTTTTAAAGATAATATGCCTTTCAAAATTCTGTTGGCCGGTTTTGGGGTTCAGAAAGTTAAAGACCTGCCTCTCAAACAAGTCTACTTAAAACAAAGAGCTGCTACCTTCTGCAGCTGAGGTAAATAAAAGCCCCAGTCACGACTGGAGGAAACACGGTACATTAGAGTTAATGACATGCAAAATTTTACTTTGTTAAATGCAGTTTGTTATAAATGTTAACATTTATTGTAATGTTATGCAAAACACTTAGAGATAATGGCTTTGCCTAATTATACTCATGAAACTGCACTTTTATTATTTTCTTGTTGGACCACCCTCAGACAGACAGAGTGTGTACTGACACGGTGTGCAGAACAATTACCGCCTCCCTGCTCAACAGGTCTGCCACAACCTTGTCAATATGAAAAGGTTGCTTTCGGGACCCGGCTTTCAAAAGGTCTTGATCTTTATCTTTTAGTCTTGAAAGCTTTTTTTCCCCCTCCAGTATTCACTTTTTCTGTGAAAGTGTGCTCTTCGGCGATGCATTCACACACCTTCCTGAGCAGCCCCACGGGCCCAGAGCTGCTACCGTCTTCACAGGATGTGTGACATGTAAAAGCAGAGCGGGCAGACAGATGGACACCCAGGCTGTTTGGACGCCCCGCTCATTAAATCCTCCTCATGCAGTTGACCCTGTGACGCTGAGAGGACTCTATTTTGGCATTGGCAGTTTATCCAGCAGGATTGGCCTCCCATTCATCAACGGTGGCAGGTTAAACCATGTGCACAATCTGTTTATATCTATAATTATAAGGCATCATCCTGCCTATGAGCTGCGAGGGTTCAAGAACATCTGCTCGGAGCGCCTCGGCAGGAGGTCGGTCGTAGCCGGAGAGGTCTGTGGGTTGTATATCTCATGGGGATAAATCTAAAGTAATAGGCATATTAGGTGTGTTTGTATGCAAAGGAACACAAGAGGGCTGAGAGACAGAGACACAATTGTTCTTGTAGAACACTGGCTACAAATTGAGCTGTCATTTCGACATTTTCATCCTGTGGCTTCACTCTCAAGATGCAAATATTGCAGCAGCATGATTTTGTTTCCAAGTTCTGACATCTTTCTTTTAATATTGCGTTCTATATTCTTAGTGTCTCTTTTTCGAAGGTGATAATGGAATCCAAATCGACAATAATAGACTTTAGCTTCTATCTTGGCTTTCATGTGCTTCGCTACATTTTTTGGAGGAGACATTCTCATAGAGCACTGTCAGACACTTTATAACAAGGCTCTCTGGTTTGGAGATTCAGGGGTTTCCATGTCTGTTAGTTATGGCATTAGGTGTTTGTGTTTCTTTGTTTAACACTCTTGACCTCGCTTTGCTTACAGCCAGCTCACAACTTCATGAACTTATTTCAAAAACATGTGTTCATTTTCTTTATTATAGCAAAATGACTGAAATATCAAGGTCCTTTGTAATGGAAATGCCTTAATTCTACTGTTTATTTCCAATTGTTATGACAAAAGATAAAACTTCTAACTATTAGGAGCCACTGAGTACAGTTTTGATATTTCATAAGCCTTCAAACCAGTGACATACTGACATGATGTCTGCGTTACCCTCTGTTTCACCAGCTTCTTGAGTTTATTTTAAATATTCTAATACCAGCTTTCGAATACAACTGTGTTGCGCACGACAGTCGATCATTTGATGCAACAACTGGCACTCCTTCAAAACATTCCTGACAAAAAGACGAGCATGTCAGATGTTTTGTTTTTCTCTATCTCTCTTGTAGTGTAACAACACAACAAGTCTGACATGTTGACCAATATGGAGCCCAAAGCACATGAAAGCTAAAGGAGGCCAAACGTCAGACAGCTCATATAGTCCTCTTTGTGTGGTACATTCAGCGTGTTTGTTAGTATTACTTGGTGGTTGGTCATGAAAGATGACAGGCCACGGCTGGTTGGTGGCCAACGTGCAGTCTGTCTCAGGAAAGAATTTGCGACTCGATAATCCCCTAATCGGACCATCTAGTCGGACAAAAATATTTTGAAATCTGAATCTGGCTTCAGACAAATTGCCATCCCCTGCAGTAGCTGCTTTTAGATATAGAAATGACTTAACAAAGGCAAGCTTTGTGAGCGTCCTGTTACCCAAAAGGCACATAACTGCAACATCGAAGGTTTGACTCCAGCCTTGGACCTGTGCCACATGCCATCGTCCTATCTAGCATACGCATCTCTATAGCCTCTACACTGGTCGAATTCCCCATAATGATTCCCTCTGCGTAGGAGGACACCAACACAGAACCATGAATTCACCTTAACTTAGTTCCATCTATTGTCCAAGTCTTGTAAACTCTGCTGTATAAAACATGTATACTGTTTAGCCTTGTCTAACCTCTTGATTTGTCCATGAAACATCACCTCTTTTGTTGACGCATGGCATTTATTCTGTGGTAGTCGAGGGTTTATGGGAAAATATGTTCATTGAAGGCAACAAGAAAACAGGAAAATTGAATAAACAATTATTTATTCTGACATTTTGAGTGAGTCGCACGACGCGCTGTTGAGAAAACCTCTGTTTCAAGGCTGTGTTTTTTTAAGTTATTCATGTGGTTGCAAATGTCAGTGGGATTCTGAATGGGGCTTCGTTGCTTCTGGAACAGAAAAACCACACAGTGCTGGTTTTACTTTGACTGAAGGATGTGCAAATAACAACAACGAGGAGAGAGAAGGAAGAAGAAGAAAACCGACCCACACAATGCACAAGCAGAGCGAGCGACTATATGTGCATATTCTAGGTGGAGCGCAGTGAGAGAGACGCAGCCTAATAGCATAATGATATTAATGAGAGACCATTCATCATGCAGACTCATCACTTAAGTTGATGAATACCAGCAATTTAAAGTAGAGACTCAAGTGGAACATGCCTCTCTCTGCTCCACTAGTTAACCTTTCAGTCTATTATGCCACGTGTCTCCCCAGACTTAAAAACTGAACGAACCGACGCGCCAACTGCTGAATATTTACTCAAATGTCTCTGCAGCAAAATAACAAAAATTTGTGAAGCAGCAGTGGGAGAAAAAAAAAAAAAAACTGTCAAAAGTGACTCCGACTGTTTTCAAAGACAACCGAGAATCCAATTATACACGGGCACACACAGTCTCACATGAACTCCCACACAGAATCGAACCAGCGCACTCCTGGAAACGTCTCGATTCCCCTCTTTCTCTTCCAAGTGCAGCACAGAGGCTGCATTTTAATTAGACATAGTTAATTAATTACTCCCATCCATGAACCCTTTGGTATAATTGCAAAATGCTGATATGTTCATTACTATGGAGGACTGGTAAATAGACACATAAAGTTTAAAAGTGATAGAAATCAAACGGGGGGAGGCCTGGCTAATTAAAAGGGATCTAACATTAGCTGATTAGGGGGAAAAGCTGGAACCTTATCTGGAAACTTCTGTGGCAAAAAAAGGGAAAAACAAGCCCAAATGAGATTAAGAGTGCTGCGTGTGCCCCTTGTAGCAATCAAGTCAGTCGAACATGAATAATTCATGCATAAAAAGGCATTTGTTTGTGAGTCAGCTGTAAGATTTAAGGCATTTAACTGTTCTTGTGTGTGTTTTTTTTTTTGTCTCCTTCCCTTTTTTTCCCCCCCATCACTCAGTTTAAAAAAGATCACAAGCAGCTGCAGATGTTTTTCTGTTTGTGTTTGCCATTTAGATTTTTTTTTTTCCTTCGGAGGGATTTAACAGAAATAAGCTTTAATGAATGAGAGCGGCTAACAGAAAGCGACAATCCACATTCATATTGTAAGTTTGTGCTGACACGTTTCAAAATAGCAGGAAGGGGTTGTTTTAGGTAAAAAAAAAAAGGGGGGGGAATGAAGCGTCACACAAGCAGGTTCAACCAAACAAACAAGTCTTTTTCTGTTATGAACACAGCTCAGATTCCAGTTTGCCCTCCTCAACAAACTTAATAATTCATTAAGTACAAAAATAATTTTTATGATTTTAGTTTCCAAGCTCAAATTTCCATTTCTAAACCTATCAGCGCAGTTGTTTTGTTCTTCTTTTTATTCATTACATATGCCTGGAGATAATTACCATTTATTAAATCAGGACTACTAAAGACAGAAGGAAATTGTAGCTGCACTAATTTACTTCGTAATGAGTGCATTTGCAGGAATGTAATTTCCCAATAATCCAATAACCGCTCTCGAGAATGCATACAGGCGTGTGTGCATAGATACAGAGGAATTCATTTTAAGAAGCTCCGCCGAAACACAGTTCTTTTTCCTCAGGCAGACAGAAATCTATCAACTCATCCGAGTCTCGGAAAATAAAAGTCAGGTGGAGGAAACTGTTCCCATCTCGGTTTCAGTGTCGCACCAGTAATAACAGCATGTGGGAAGGATGCGCTTAAATCACTCGAGCTCTGGGGACATGCATTTTTGAGCAGTGCAGTCCGAACAGACGAGTGTTTTCTTTCGGCGAGACAATGTTTTTTTTTTTCCAAGCTCCTCTCAGCCGCTTTCATTTCACCCGACAGCACTTTGAGCTCAGACAAAAGCGCCAAAGAATCAAAAAAAAAAATGTCACAATCAAAGGGTCCTGATGTTTGGATTGTACAGCAGAGGTGCTGACAGTCAAGCAGCGCTGTGTGACTGCACCAAGATGCACTTTCACATTTCCCTTCTGCCGGTGCTTCCTGTCAGTCTGGCCCTGTCATCCCGCCTCTCCGGGTATCTCTCGGCACGTCAGTTTCATCACTCTTCTCTTTCTCTCACCATCAGTTTTTTTTCCCTTTCCTGTCTCTCTCTCTCTGGTCTTTCCTCTTCACACACGGATCATCTTTTATTCCACAGCGCCCGGTGATTCTTTGAATAGCGGTGGGCGTGCTATTAGGCCCATTAGTCCCATATCCCGGTGTTGAGTGGGGACGATGAGAAATGGATCGGTGGTGGAGATGCGGGTTGATGTGAGAAGAGTGTGTGTGTGTGTGTGTGTGTGTGTGTGTGTGTGTGTGGGCTGAGATGAATGTTATGAGTGTGTGGTTTAATGGATGGCTGTGAAGTGTGTGTGGTACAAGGACGGAGAGCAAGAAAGAACAAGATAACAGAAAGCAGATAGGTTCATGTGTGCGTAACATACAGTAACAGGTTTCAATGTGTGAAGGATTACAGAGGATACATGTGTGCTGCTAGTAGGTGTTCATGTGTAGGAGACAGAGAGGTGAAGAGCCATTATGAGATTTTTATACTGAAAGTTCTTTTAAAACTCTTTAACCTACTAAGATTCATTATATCAACCTAAATCCAGTTTAGGGATGTCTCTAAAAGGGCTGTTTGGGAGCAGACAAGCTATACTGTAAAAAATGAATGCTTTTAACTGTCATTTTTTAAAATAATTTACTATGAATTTTCCCATGTGTTAACATGTTTTTGATAAAAATGACAGTTAACAACTGGTGAAATCATATACAAAAGAGTATTATTTTACATATTAACTGTAAAAAAAAAGTCCAAAAACTGTGAATACTGTAAAGTTTGTATTTTTTACAAGTGGTAATATGTTTTACAATGCTGTATAGTGTATACAATGTTAATTAACTAATTAAAAATATCACTATTTTACAGATATAGTTTTCCAGATATCTTTTCATTTATGAAAAAAAATTATAAAATGGGGGAAATTTTTTAAAAAAGTTATCGTAAAAAAATTCTGTTTTGTTAAATTGTAGATAAATAATATACAATCTGTATTTTTACAAAAACCCGACCATAAAATTACACTATTTTTTCTATATTTAAATCAGCAAAAAATATCATTATTTTACTGATATTTGCTGTTATTTGAAAGACACGTTATGTATATAAATGCTTGAACAATATTTAAAAATATAATTTATGTTTTAATGTTAAATCAGTAAAATCACCAGAAAAAAATAATTGCACCATACTTGCTACCATTATTAGCCTCAATAAACTATAATTAAACATGAAAAAATAGTATTTGCAGCAAAAATAATTATAATAGCCTGGTTGTTTTATACTAAATTAGAAAAGCATTCAGAGAGTGCAGACCTCCGCCAAGCAGCTTCAGTCCACCCTCAACACAATCTCCCAATGACAAAGTATCCTTACATTAACAAAAAACATCTTTGATCCAGACGGTGATCCGGATCACTCCCAAAACTGAATCATTTGTTCCTTGTCCCATTTCACACATTTCCTGAAAATTTCATCCCAATCTGTCTAGAACTTTTCAAGTTATTTTGAACACAGACAAACAAAGAAACAAACAACACTGTACCTTTCTCATGCCTATAGATCAAAACAAGAGAGGGCCCAACTTTATGTCATCATGGCCCCCTACGACAGCAAGAGGAGCAAAACTGACTGGATAAAAAAGATATTAACGCTATTTATTTCACTCTGTTCATCCACTAACCTCTAATTTACTTTATATATCAAATTCAACAGTAGTTGGTTACATTTAATATTAGCCATTTTGTAGTAGTTCTTGTTGTGCATGCACACATTTTCGGGGAGACAAGAAATTTTCCTCTTGAGAATTTGGTTTGACTTTTCTAAATAGGACTTCTGTTGCAAGCTGCGTTTGAGGACAAACAGCCCTATGTCAAAAAAACTACTTAGTTTTAACAAGGCACCCCAATTTGCAGCTTTCCGACAATAAATAAGCACCAGGAGATTTCAGCAAGATAAAATAAGGCTAACCTTAAGGCCAAGTATGGTGTAGCTCCAATTAGCCTAGAGTGGCTAAGTTAGCTAACCAACAGTGTGATAGCTTACCTGCTTTACAAACATAATATTAGGGCTGGTCCCGAATATACGAATATCCGAGTATCCAAATACTCGTTGGTATCAAAAACTGCAGTTCCTCAAATGACCACTTGAGGCTGGCTCCAACAGTGAGTCAATCCCCATAGACATCCAGGTTAAAATGACCAACTTTACAGCAGAAATGAACATGTTTACAGGGTGGGACAAGAAACGGTTTTGGTCGCCATAGCTACTTTTTCCCTTCATGAGAACTGTAACAGGGCTGAATTTGTGTGGAAATCACCTGTTTAAATTTCATCAAGGCTTAAAGTTCTGCATAATTTAGGGTGTGGCTGCTTTCAGGACAGGTGGGTATGTTATGGAACAGTCCATGACTGGCCTCAGTTGTAATCACAAACCACTTCTTTGCTCATTTTTGATTAGCTGGGAGTTAGGAGGAGTCAGACACTGCGAAGATAGCGATGGGTAGAGCCGCTACACTGAGAATCAGATCCACCTTTCAGTGAAACCTATTAGTGACATTGGAAATGGTTTGGCCACCTGTATATACAATCAGTGGTTTAAAGTTGTGAAAACGCTAAGTTCTCCACAGGTAGCCTGTTTCTCTTGCTGCAAAAAATAACAGATTATTCCTGGAGGGCTATTAATGCAGTGCTTTTCTTGTTGTGAAAGTAACACCATCAACCGCCTAATTAACAAGAATTTGATCAGAAATATCAGTCAACCAATTGAGTCAAGACCACTACAGCCCTATTGTTTATTTGCAAAAAATGGAGCTCAGGCTAATGAGATTGTCATGAGTCTTGCAGGGATTTTGGTCATGAAACAAATTACTGAAAAAAGGAACCTTTGACCTTATAATGGTACTGGATGGCAACGTAACGAATCACCAGGGTCATGAGGATACATAGTCCGGAGACAGTGGATGTCTGTACCAGAAGTTGTGTCAATGTAGCTCAGATAATTCACAGAGTAAGTGAAAAATGTGACCTGCTGCAGGTGCTGCATGAGAAGTCAGGGGATCATCAAAGTAATTTGGATTCCTCCTCTGGGGACCACGATCGCCTGTACAAAATTTCACACTAGGTCATCCAATAGTTAATGAGATATTTCAGCCTGGAATCAAAGGGGTCGACTAACTGGCCGGCACTGCCATCCCTCGAGCCATGCCTAGTGTGGCTAATAAAAACCCTCTGATCTTCTTAAGCACTGGAAGAGAAAAAAAAACAAATGGAACAAATAAAATACGCAGCGGTAGCCACCCTGGCGAAGCACACAAAGAAAAGACTAATGCCTATGAACCAACATGAAAAATAAACAAGGAAATGGGAGGACATTTTCCACTAATAGGAAAGGATGTGTGTATAAAAAAAAGTGAAAATCAGCATTACCTTCAAAAGAAAAACACTGAAGCATGTTTTTGATGCAACTATATCAATCACATAGTTATGAGCAGCTGAAAATCTTTCTCTAACAACATGAACAGCTTCAGTCTTGTTTGAAATGCAGTGTATTTCTGCTGATGGTAAAAAATGCAATGTCTACACAAGCAAAATTAGTACCTGTAAAGACTGCCTGAGCACACAGCAACCCTAACAAGGTTATTTACTGTAGAAAACAACTCATTTGGCAATAATGAACAAGGGAAATGCCTTCTAAGTGAACCTGAGTGTTCCTCAGCTGCCTGTTTTCATTCTTGCTTTAGTAAACAAGGACTCTTTTTCGAAAAGAGGAATGTATTTTAGTGGTACTGCACACTTAGACAGGTTTCTGAGCAGAAGATGACACAACTCTACTGTGACGAAACGCGTCAATGCTGGAGGTACTGTTGACATTTCTACCAAATATTTAAAAATCTGAATGTCATGGGTTAAAAATGTCTCAACACCAGATCAGTGCTGATATAGAATCTATTGTTTGAGACTTAAACATCACAGAATTCACGTTTCAATAAAGGATGTGAAGTTACACTCAAAGTAAGTCGATTTTTGTGATTGATGAGAAAATATATTGTTAAACACTTACGAGCAATATGATCCTACAGGAACACACAATGTAATCTGACAGAGTTACAATCACCTGGGCTATTTTAATTTAGAGATCAGTTTGTGTTTCTTTGTTTTGAGTAAGATGAGAAGATAAACACTTTTCACACATCTGCAAGTTGAATATGAAGCAATACGGGGATCAGTTAGCTTAAGACGGCTGATTCTCAGTAACAGTTCTGCTTACTGAGGTATGTAAGTAACTTAATTGACTCCAACAACGTGCTGCTACTCCTCTCACACACCAGAAAAGACTCACTACACACAACAAACCCACTTATCTAGTCTGTAATATTTCTTTATCATAGTAATATTACATTTGCATGTGTAATATTACTTTATTATCTCAGAATAATTGCCAGTATTGCTTCTTATTTTTCTACTCTAGTCTTATTTTTAGTTAGCTTGTTCTGATTTTCAGTAATGTCTATCTTATTGCTTTTGTATGAGGCTGTGCATTCACATTCTCATGTTATGTAATTTTGTTTTCTGAGCAAAATCTGTTACTAGACTTTCCTTTGGGATGAAAAGTTCTATTTTATCTGTTACTAGACTTTCCTTTGGGATGAAAAGTTCTATTTTATCTTATCTTATGTCATCACCTTCAGTAAAGGGGATGTGCAGTCAGGCTCTGGCTCGGCTGACCTCACTTGTTAAAAACATAGTAAATACATTAATTAATGTAATTATTAAGTGGTTGATAGACAGTGGGCAGTGATGGAAGAAGAACTCAGATCCTTTACTTAATCAAAGAACTAATAGGGCATTGTAAAAGTCCTGCACTGATGTTATTAAAAGAGGAAGTATGCAAGTATAATTAGGAAAATATACTACAGTGTTAAAAGTACAAGTACTCAGTGCAGAAAAGTGTCTACTGTGATTGCACTATGGTACTGTGCATTTGATCATTAGATTATTATTACTCATGCATTAACGTAAAAGCAGGATTTTACTGTTGGTGTAACCCTAATCAATCAATCAATCAATAACTGATACGCTGCACTGGAATCAGAACTGTTAACATGATACCATCAGGACTGATTTATTTTCTCATCTAAGGTAGCTGCCAGCAAGAAAGTGAAGTGTATTCCCCAAAATGCTGAACTATTCCTGTAACTTATTTAATTCTTGTCAGAGCAAAAGAAAACTTTCTTTTTAAAATAAGAAAGTGACCATTTTTTTATGCTGCTGTATATGCATGAACTGGGAAAGCCTGGCACTAAGGTGACGGCACATATCTGCCTTGGCTGTTCTCTCCAGTGAGCGACTGTGGCGTCTGTCGGAGTGAGGAGCTTCTTCTCCTCACTTCTCCCTCATTTATCACTCCTTACAGCAGAGGAATCTTCCCCTCCGTGTTCAGACGCATCCTGCAGCTCCATAACTCACTCTTGTGACGGTTTGACAGCTCGGTGTGCGCAAATATGTGTGCCTCGCCGGGTTTCTGTGTGAATTTGTGTGGGCCATCTCTTAGCGGTGTAGGTCAATGCATGCAGGCACTCCTGAATGTGTGTGAATGTCTGCGCATTAAGCTCCCCTCTCAACACACACACACGGAGGCACACAAAGGTCTTTCTGTTCCACTCCGAAAATGTATCACAGTTTCCTTTGTGAGGACGTGACGGGACAGGTGTGGACGGCTGGTGGCAGCGTCTGGCATACGGGGTGGGATAATGTAAACAGCCTGGAATGCGATCCACATCACAGCAACTGATTTAGGAGAGGGCTTCGGAGGGGTGAGAGGTCACTCACCGCAGTGTAACAAAAGAAATGAAACATAATCCCCTGTGACAATCAAACCATGCTTAAGCTGCTTTTTCAGCCAATTGCCATTGTCTGTCAACTTCCCAGGCGAGTAATGGGTGCTTTTAGCTTCGCTGGTGATTTATGTAGGCCGACTGTATTACTATGCTATGACTGACTGTATTACTTTATGAGAAGTGCAGAACATAGAGGCTCTCTTCAAGCGTGGTGAAAAATTACCATAGAACAGTGGGTCAGTTCATCCTAACTACAACAAAACTATATTATGTATCCATCTCTGTCACTACCTAGTCAGGCTTATTTTACTTTCATTGAGACATATCCATGCTTCTGCCTCTATTCCTTTATAGGGGTAAAAGAAATTCTGTATTTCAGTCCCCAGAACCCCAAAAAATTACATTGAAAAAGCATCAGTGACCTGGTAACTCTGCATCAACCTTTTTAAGTATCATGTTGTTTTTACTGGACACGGGGGTCATCATTTACATTAAAAGACCCTCGTTGCTCTGTTTAGCCTCTCTGTTTCCATTGCAGTAACAACAGTAGCATGTTGGCTAGCAGAGAGCATTGGTTAAGTAAGCAACAGGCCACCATGACAAAGACTTCTGTAATGATTAATGGCCTAGAGCAGGGATCAACTAGGACAGTGGTCTGATGTCCCAGGTTGTTTTTCTAATATTATTAATGAAGAAAATTATTTATAATTGGCATCCCTTCCATCCTGTTTCAAGTTATGGTCTTCCTTTACAACACCTATGTGACAACAGACCAAAAACAAAGGGTCAGGCTTAAGTTTGGCATGACACCAATCAGGGGAAAAAAATGCCTCTACTCTAACTAATTC
Organism: Dascyllus trimaculatus; assembly: GCA_024666655.1. Lineage (NCBI taxonomy): Eukaryota > Metazoa > Chordata > Actinopteri > Pomacentridae > Dascyllus > Dascyllus trimaculatus. Next base: position 24,944,287 of record CM045455.1, read on the forward strand.
TAAGATCAGATTGGGACATCACCGGTTACTGGACATAACTCCCATTCAATGATCACATAGGAGACAGAACAACATTCATCCATATGATGATTTTACTTTGATGATGGCAATATTAAGGAGGAGAAGCCTGCATCTTGACGAGAACATTGAGTGGGCAGAAATGTTTTTTATGGTTATCTTTGTATCTTCTCAGAGTTTATCCAGTCAGTACCTATCCAGAAGTACCATTCCTGGACAAAGTACTTTTTGTTCAGGTCACACAAAAACAGTCAGCAAGTTACTGCAGTGGAAATGTGAGATGAAGTTTAACAGACGTAAAAAAAAAAATGCAGCTTGGGGCAGTAACTGTCTGTGCACATCACTGCATGCAACCCTTTTAGCAGCGCACACAAACATTTGATCAATTGTTAATATTAAGAGCATTAATTACGACAGCGTTAATAGTAACATTTGTTCAATTATGTGGGATAATTCCCTACACAGACACACTGATGATAAAGGATGAGTTCAGCCGAACCGGTACAATAGCAATGACCAGGGATCCTGCCCTGATGAATCTCCCTGACCCGCGAGCTCATCTGTTTGGACTGACAGAGCAAAAGGGCAGCGGGATTAGTCGCTTATTAAGCAGGGCAGATTGCTCTTTAATCACTGGTGTTGTTCAGGAGACAGGAAAGCGTCGCCATACATGCCTTGGTGGCTGCTGACGACAGGAACTGCGACAAAAACAGAAGTCCGAGAATAGCTCAGGCAAACAAAAAAGTTAACACAGCATGGTGCTGAGAGGCTGCAGTGACTTGACCTCCTTTGCATCTATTAGTTATTGTGGAAATAAATGTCCTAGAAAGGGCAGGGATAAGAGAACATAAAACAACGTGAAAATCCTGGAGTTTGCTACTTTATGCACACTATATATTTGCCCTATTTGTATATTACATAAAATATCTACACAGTGTGCTCGTGGGATCGGACCTCCTACTGGGATGAAGCGAGTCAGTTCCTCCCACATTTACACCCTGGCTCTATCTGGAAGTTTTCAAGTGCACTAATTACCACTAAGAACAAAATAACAGTCATTAGTTGAAGTCGCCGGGATGTCACCAACATGGTCCCTCATTTTCTGAGGCTTTTGTTTGCAGCAGTAAAAGTGAAGAACGACTGTGCAATTGACATAACATTGCCATTAAATATGACTGCATTGAAACGTTTTGCTGCTTTCTGTTGCCACTCCAACCAAAGAGCAGGAAGAGCAGCAACACTGTGGATCACTGTTTTAAGCATTAATGTAAGAGGGCATGTTCATGGTGTCCTGGCATTGCACTAAAAGCATTACAACTCTGTGCATTAACCTCCCTCCCTCTGCTCAGCTGCAATGCCTCATGGTCTATTTACACTTGCTGTCATAATTCACTTGACAAGTTTGTCATTACTCTAAAATCCTGAGATATTTTTCTACACCATTTAACATTCTCCATGCAAGTAATTAGTGACAGCCATCTGGTTGCAACTTAACTAAGACTAATCACAGAGGAGAGCATAGCAGGATGTTCGGTCTAAAGCATCTGCAGTAGTTTGCTAAACTTGCAGAAAGTTGCACTTGATGGTGATGATGGTGTATTGAATTTCCCTTTATTTCCCATTTGCTTTGAAGACATTATCAGTCGAGCGAAGGAAGGCGGCCGCAAGCAAGGAACAACAAATATGTCTCCTTAAGTGTGTTCGAAATCACTCCGTCGTTCACCCACTCACTGGTCTTTTTATAACATCCACTCAGTCTGCTCCACAAAGAGCAGCAAGCAGATTTCGCTCGCTTATGAATCATTGTTGTTGTTTTTTTTAAAAATCGATATCTGTGATTTTCTCATCTATAAAATGTGGTGGGATTGTGGAGCTGTTAGCATAAAGTTGCATCTATCCTTCAGCATTTCAACAAAGGCAGGTTTAGACATACAAATAAAATGGTGGCGAATAAACACAGTGCAGTAAAGGAAGGATTTCAGACACAAAAGTCTTGAGGTGCTGTTTTTACTTCAGCGTTGGGTACCAAACCCTGGTATTAAACGAGCTCTGGGGCTAAATTATTCAAGACCGGAGGATCGATAAGCTTTGATGTTATCGGTTCTACTCTCAATAGTGGGGAAATTAAGAAAGTAAATTTCCTGTTTATTATTTCTACATAAACGTTATCTCACCAACGTCCAATCTGTCTCTGATGTACTAAAAGACTTTTCTGTCTGTGTGAGGTGAGGGGCCAGACTTAGTCAGTGCTGACAATGCTGTTTGCCACAAGTGCAACAAGTCTTTGACACGAAGCTAGCTTAATTATAATTAAGGATTAAAACTAACCATTAGCCAGCTATTTTTTTTAGCTATGGGCGCATTTATGAATTTAGTCTGAAATGGGGAGAGCATCATCTGAAGTGTTGTTCAGAAACTCAGTTCAGAAGTTCAAAAATGGCACTTAAGACTGAGGGGTATAATGAGGGAAACTCTTGTCTTGCCATACTTTGGGTCTTCCTTCAACTAAATGTTGCTGTTGGCAGTGGCACTTTTTCTTCAGTAAAATCACTAATATCACGCAGTAAAAAAAAAGTCCTGAATTCTTTTTTGTTTTCTTTTACTTTAAAGCGAAGAAAGAAGTGTGAAAAATAAAGCAATGTTAATTCTGTTTTTAATTAGGCTTTTCTTCTCCTAAAAATTATCAGTAAGACTAGTAATACTGTTAAAATTTTACCCCTTACTGGTGTAAGGGAGTAGCATTGCTAAAAGAGGTAGCATTAGTAGCTTAACTACATTTCTCAGTAGCATGGTAGTAACAGTACTGTTTTCTGAATCCTATAGCTTTTAATGTGGCAAAGCTCTTTCTTATGTATCAAGTAGTGTGGCAGCATCCACACAAACTACATTTTCCTGAGCACTTATAAAGTGACAAGCACAGTGTAGCTATCAATGCCGTCTGAAAAAAAAAACTAAGGATGAGCAGATGATGCCACCACCATGCACGGACATTTATGCATATTCAGTGTAACAATCCTTACTATAGTTTACCAACATGAGCTAGCTAACTGCTGGCTCTCTACGTGTTGTTCACTGTTGGCAGCAAAGAAATTCAATAAATAACTTAATTAAAAGTAGTTTCTGATACAGTAAACTAGTTCCGCAACATAGCTTGCTACACTTCTCTTCACTGTAGTGAATCTTCGTTATGTGTACAGTAACTGCTAGCTCTGTCACAACACTTCCTAAGTAGTTTGTCCATCACTGGTTTATTTCATGTTTTACTGTTGTTTAATTTGCAATAAAACCATTGAAATGTTGACATGTTAAAATGTAGCAGTAGCACAAAAAGAAATGAGCCAGAAAATCAGTAAACTCTCTATGGTCAGTTACACAACAATATTTCTCTGAAGCTGTGCCAACATTAGCCCACCATAAACAAATGGTCCTGCACTTGAAGTAAGCTGTAGTACCAAAACTCCTGAACGTATTTAGCTGAAAAAGGACACATTTATTACTTATTAACTGAGGTTTTCAGCTGTAAGTGGAAGACTGTGGTATTCAGTCTTTAAAAAGTGACACAGCCTTGTTGAGCTATTGTCTGGAGAATGTATAGACAGCTTTCTCTGACATTCCTCTGCTGTCAAAAGACTCATAACAGGAGAAAATTCATCCAAGGAAAAAAAAAAAAAAACAAAGATGACAAAAGTATGCAACACTAAAATTAATGTGACAACTTGACGGCTCTCTAATTGCTAAGGTCTTGAGAATTGTGAGACCTAAAGAAACAAGGTCAAGGGGCAGAAACAGTTAAGAAATCTCGCACTACAGTCACGTAAAGTTCACTCTTAGGTTAAGACTTAGAGTGAGTTGTGGCTGTCAGGACCGAGTCAAGTCAGAACAGATCTCAGGCACTGTGTGCGGTGAAACTGTATCGTCTCTTGTCACAGATGAGAACAGATTGTCTTCAGTTTGGACTGCAACTTTATCCTGTTGGCACTTCAAGACTTCAAAACACTGACTTTTGTGTGAAAATAAAGCCAGAGTTCGTGTCTCTGCTTGCCGCTCGATGACTAAGCTCAGCCGGCCATCGGCGCTGACATTTTATATGAATCCACTGACAAGCCCCTCCTCAGGTGTGCTTCTGAAAATGTCATGAAACTAAAAAAGAAGTTGTGTTTACCAAAAAGCTTATAAGTGTTATAATTTTTTTTCCTCGCGGAACATGGCTTTTGGTGTTCTCTGCTGACAGCGTGGTGACAGCTCCTTGGCCGACACAGCCGCAGAGAGAGATGGAGGCGAAGGACATCAAAGTGCAGGTGGAGCGTTAGTAACATGGGGGCAGCTCCGGATGAAGGCATCACATCAACAGAGATAACAGGCCAGGCGTCTCAAACACACCAAAACAATACCACCGCACCGCCCAGGCCCTAACATCTCTCACCTGTTACACGTCGACCTTCAAAAGGTCTTGTTTTATCTTTTGTCTACAAAGTGTCGGGTACTTGGACCGAGGAGGGATGTGTGCTGTCTGGAACCGAGCGCGTCTGCCCCTCGGCTCTGTGTGTTGCATGCTAGTTTGTGCTTTCAGATAAAACAAGAAGAAAAAGCCAAAGAAACCCGACTGAGCCTGCAGTGTGCGTTGCCTCCACACAATCCGCACAGGCTCACGCTCGCTGTTTGTGCATATGTTGATACTTTTCCCCCTCTGAAGCTTCTCCCTCGCTCATATTTGAGGTGACTCTAGCGCTCAGAAGACTTTGAGGCCAGACAAAAGCAACCATCACACAGACAGGATAAGCTTAGAGCTGTGTGTAACCAGATTTGATCCCACGGCACTGTCGGAGATGCTCGACTTTAAACAGAGGCCTGAGACATGTTGGTGTTCCTGGCTGATACCGTGTTATGACTCCGTATGAACGCTTTGATGTTGAGCGCAGCATTGTAGCAGAAAAGTCATTTGGAATTCAAGACCACACCTTTAACTGGTTCATCCTTTTGTAGTGGACGAAGCCGATGCTCTCACCTCTCTTCAATCATTAATCGCTCAGAGTCTTGCCGGCGAAGATGGCTCAATCTCCAAATGTATTAAGGCTAAAACCCAGTCTGGCAGGTTGATGAATTAATAATAATCCTCACATGAAGGTCTATTCAAAGTGGGAGGAAAAGTGGCGAGAATCAAGGTCTCCTTGCTGCTATCACTTTGGACTTGAGAGATCCGTGTGAAGTGTCTGCATAAAATATTACCTTGGGAATATTTAGCGTGGATCATCTCGCTGATGTAAAGCTGGCTGGAGTCACATCAAACACGTGGTACTCCAAGTGTGTTTTAAAGCGTTTCAAGGGTCATTTTCATGGGACTGGAAAGAACTGTGCTTTGAAGCCGTTCAGGGCTTCTTCGGCGTTGCAGTGGATTTTATGCTCTCGCCATAGGGAGGTTCAGAGAGTGTCACTGTAAAAGAGCTTCTTTATGTTGTAGTGTTTAAGCCATCTGGTGCTTTTTTCTTAAGCTCCTTATTACAGCATGTTCTTCCTAATGATATTGTGAGAGTGTCTTTAGTAAGAAGTAATTAGAGGGTTAGTAATATACCTACCAACAAGTGAGGATCAACATATTATTATGTGTTGAATGTAAAGAATAGAAAAGCTGAGAGAATGTTACATCAAATTCAGCAGTGATTAGCCAAACAAGAGAAGGAGTTTACAGCCATGATAGCAGCTCAGTGAGTTTTTACTGCAGCAGAGCAAAATAAATAGTACAAGTATTTTATTTATCCCCTAAGACCATCAAAGAAATGCTAATATTAGCATGCTAACACGCCCACATTGACATTACATGCCGATATTTAGCAGAAACAATGTTCACCGTCTTATTTAGTTGTGTTAACCTTTTAATATAATAACAATAATATTAATAATAATAATAATAACAATATAAACACACAGCAAAGATGTGGTTAATGTCAATATATTGTTAAGCAGTATACTGAATTTGTATTTGATCAGTATGTCTTGTAGTTAAAAATCATTTTAACTATCTGTTTTTTCCTCACAATTTTACTAAAAACGTCATGTCTTAGTAATAAGTGCAAAGTGTAGATTTGCCACCAAAGCAAATAAGCGTTTATTCAGAGGGGCGCCCTGATAGCCTAATGGTTATGTCGCGTGACCCAAGTGCAGAGGCGTAGCGGCTGTCCTGGGCTCGACTCCGACCTCGGGCGCTTACCACATGTCCTTCCCTACTCTCTCCCGTTTACGACTCTATCCACTATCCTATCTAATAAAGGCACAAAAGGCCAAAAAGAAATCTTTAAAAAAAAAATAAAAACGTTTATTCAAAGTGTTGGCAACAAATTTAATTATCAGTTCGTTGTGTCGCACAATTTATGCGTCACTCGCCATGTTGCAGAGCCGTTTACTTCACCTGCATCACTTGTGCACGCTCCTGCTGAACACGCACAGACACGCCACCCGACTACGCTGACTGCAAAACAAAAACAAGCCAGCAACGGCAGAGGCAGCGGAGAAATACACAGAAAAAAAAATCACGGTCAAAGTCCTCCAAAGTATGGGAAAACTCACGAAAATACAAGAAAAAGACGGCTTCATAGTAATTATATGCAATATTTGCAGTAGGGCTGGACCCGAATATTTGAATATTTGGTCGTTGTGGTGGTATCTGGATAATAATTTTCAAATCCAAATACTCGTGCCCCCCCGGCCGCAGTAGCCGCCGTTGCCATAGCGGCCGCAGTCATGGCCGCGGGAGCCGCAGCAGTGGGCTCGGCTCTACTCTACTGTCATGAAGCATTGGTATATCTCAGTCACATACTGTGTTGATAAAGAAACAAATAATTTTATTCTAAATCATTAAAAAATGTGTTTTGTTTTTTTTATCTGATTCATTGAAAAAATAATTGACAGATGAATCGACTATTAAAATAATCGTTAGTTGCTAACAAGGTTGTTGCACGTCTCCACTGGGATTTTGGACTGTTCCTCCTTTGTGATGATCGCCAGGTCTTTGAGGTTGGAAGGCTTCCTCACCATCACTCTGGACTTGAGTTCCCTACACAGATTCCCGTTGGGATTTAGGTCTGGACTCTGTTTGCTGTTCCTCTCCTACATGTTCATATTGTTGCCTGTTATTCTTGTTTTCTGTCATTTCTTGAACACTTTGGCTGTATGTTTCAGACCACTGTCTTGTTGGAAGGTCCAATGCTGCCCAAGGCCAAGTTCTTCTGCAGACTTTCTGATGTTTTCCTTCAGAATCTTAATGCCGTCCTCTTTTCTCATGATGCTGTTTACTTTGAGAAGGCTGTCTCGTCCATCAGTTGAAAAACACCAACAAAACACTACATTCTCACCACCATGCTTGACCATGGGGACGGCGTTCTTGAGGTTAAATGCTTCTCTTGTACTTTGCCAAACAAAACCCATGTCTCTTTGTCCAGACAACTCCATTTTCATCTCATCCAACCACAGAACTGTTGACGGAAAGCTCTCCTTTGTCCAGGCGAATATTTATGTGCCTGTCTTGGAGAAGTGGGAGTCCTCCTTGGTGGGCCTTGTTCAGTGTCTGCTGGAGTATCTGTATTAAGATTGCTCAGGATTACCTTGGTGGTGATTCTTGAACTCTTCTTGGCCTCTATCATTCTTGAAAGTGCAGGAGTCACTTTTGGCTTCCTACAACACTGAGATTTTTTTGTTGATGATGCGTTGCATTAAAATGAAATATATGCAGCTGGCAGATGACACTAACCCGGCTAAAAGCTTTCAGTTAGTTTGAAAATGTTACATATAAAGAAATATAGCATGTTCTACACATAATTTTCAGCAGTTACCCAGTGAATGTGTACAATTGAAAAGCACTGCATTTTATGTCTGCACCTGTCTGTGCATCATCATGATAAGAGTGGTCATAATAATGTATTAATACCACAACAGGAGACAGGAGCTCTGATGTTTTGACAATTTACTGGAATAAATAGACGCATATTTTAGTATTGGCATCAGCTATTAGCCACAATAAGCTGGAAAATTCACCCATTCATACATACACTGACCCATCAATATTGGGAGAGTGTATGTACTGTACGGGACACTGAACTCTGGGTTCAGTGTCCCGTCTAAGGACAGTTAAGCACATGAAGGGGCTGGGAACCGCCAACCAGTCAGGTTATTATTCTGAACTAAGTACCAGGACAAGTTGAATAGTTGTCAACTGTCACTAAAAACCCTTCTTCTGGGACTTGCTCTACCTTCATAAAGTAGATGTTAAAACATATTTTTTTAAAAATCTGAAAGTCAGTATGATTCATGCTCTTGAAATTATGAATAACTGTACCCGTATTTCACTGGAGCCCATTGAATAATTACTAAGATATTTTAGTCTAGACTGCCACACTGCACTGACCGACCAGCTAGCACGCCCACCTCTGTTGCTAATGTGGTGAAAAATGTGTTGCACACTAGTATTTTTGCCTTCTCTTCTGTTTTTCTCTTATTTTTCTCACTGTACTATCTTGGAAAATGCAAAAGAAGCATGAATTGCCTGCAGGCCATTAAAAGATATGACTTTGCCCAACTAAAGTGCATCAACAGGGATGCCCTGCACAGTAGAGCTATTGCCCTTCAACTTTTGTGTCTTTCACATTATTTACAAACTGTCCACCACTGCAGCGACGGTGCACTCGCTCCCCACCTGGCTTTGTGGTGCCGTATGGGGTGATCGGGCTTCACAACTTTGTTCATCAGCAGGTACGGGAGACACGGGGTGGGTCTGCTAAACGGTGGGTGACCGGCCATAATGATGCGGCTTTCGGTATCGCTCGGTATGCAGCTCATAGCCCCCAGCTGCTGCAGCCTGTCTCAGCATTTCTTCTCCATCTGTGGGAGGTGGCGTAACCTGCCGGGTGAGAGTGAGCTGGCTGGGAAGAGGTAAGGAAAAAGGTCAGAGTAGAAGCATTAACTGAGGAAGAAGTGTTTATGCCCAGAGTTGGAGCTGCGCTGGAGAAAAGGTTTATTTCTTGTGGCTATCTCAACTTTCTTAAACACGTCAGTGCTATTCTACGGATCGAGCAGTGTTTCCTTTTTTTTCCCCGCACAGTTAGCGTCCAGAAAGGCAAGTAGTGAATGATTGTATCATGACATCTGCCTCGGTTTTTCTTCCACATTTTCTTTTTTGCCAGTCTTTTATTTATTCTCTGCCTCTGTGGCCCCACGTCCTGTCAAACACAGAAGTAACAACAAGCTCCGAATCTAAACTATCAACAACTGACGTGCTGCTGTAGATATGATGATTAGACTGGCCTGATGTGTAGCATATAGCCACAACACGATGAAAAAATATTATGTCCACAACTAATCTTGGAAAGGCAACAAGTTTTTGATATTTTTTGGCAGTAAAACAATCAGATAAAGCCCCAGCTCGCCATCAGCTACTGTCAAATTAACTAGTGTCAGTTTGATGGTGACTATGCAATTATGGAGGAAAGAAGAGCAAAGAAAAATGTCAAGAGATGTTTTTGATAAGGGTAGAGTGTACTTAAATTGAAGCTTGTTTAATTGGTTGAATATTCATTAGTAATTTGTCAATATAAACATTTATTTCAATTCTTTATTCAGTGGGCTTTTCAATGTTTGGGCAGTGCACCCTTAAAGCAGAAAGGCACAACAACTGCATCACTAACACGCTCAAGTATTTGTTCATCACAGCTCGTATCATCATTGCAATGTTGAACAATGTTGTCATATCACAGAATGTACGGGCACAGTGCAGGCCTAGCACAAAGCTTCATAGTGACATTTCCATCAGGCACATGTCAACATTAAAATTCATTTAGAGTTGTGTGTCTGGCCACCAGAAGAATTCACTCTCCTTTTAGCTCTATTTTTGGTCTCCCGAAGGAGATCTAGCACTTTCACTGCTAATAGCTCCACTATGTTCTAAAGTTAGTCACGAATTTTGTCTTTGTTTGCTTCAGAGCAGGTAGGCTTTATTATATCTTTTTATATATAAAAAAAACCTACACCCTCCGCTGCAGTTGAAGTAAAACAGTAAAATGACAGGATGTAAAACCGAATCAATAACATGAAAGATGGTAAAATGCTCCATAGAACTGAGGAGAACTCAAGAGGTTGATGATAATTCTTTATGGGTTTGTCACTGCCAATACCTTTACTGCATTACACATACTGATTAGAGTCACTGTTAATGTAAAATTATTGATTAGTGCAGCTTTAAAGCAAAAATAAAAGTGACCACTCTGACCACAAGTACCATTTATGGGTTAATGGTGGATGCTACAGTAGAGAAAAGTCACCAAGTCAGTGACAGAGGTGCACAAATTAATTGATTAATTGGCTTGTTATTTACTATTTTGATATTCAGTCTGTTGGTGGAAAGGAAAAAAAAGTGCAAACTGGCTGATTTCCACTTCTTAAAGTTTTTTTTTCCACTCATGTATGACCATAAAACGAATGAATATCTTTGGGTTGTTGACAAAACAAGATGTTTGAAGAGGTCAAGTAGGGGTTTAACAAACGCTGAATAACTATCTGAAGCCCCACTCAGTAATATTAACTAAACAGCAATGTGTAACCAAGGTTTGCACATTTTGGCTGCTCTAAGCTATTGTAGCCACGTAAGATTGAGAAAGGCCTTCCTTATTTACCTATTAATTCAATAATACGTCACTTATCTTTCAAAAATGAGATCCAGCTTTTAACAGTATTAGAACAATTTTAAAATTTAAAAACAATCTTGACTATTCACAGTTTCCTTCATTTCATTATACATGTTTTATATGAGCATTATGAAATTGTTTAAGTTTATACCTGTATCTCCGCATACAACAGTGGCAGCAGAGATATCATTTCATAATTGTGTAGGGGAGATTGTGTGGAGTCTGGCAATATTAGAACCATGATGGTGGGATACTGTTTGAGTTAGCAATTTAGAAAACTATGTGCTTACAGGAAATAATTGTCACTGTTTTATTCATTGAAGCGTGCACATACAGTAGCCTGCATGCAGAGACACGCAGTCAGGAGAGGTGAACCAGGCGAGTGTTTGCTAAGTGCGTCTGTCAGGTTCTCAGGGTTAAACACTGAGTTTTGATTCTCGGAAACGAGCTCATTTGTCCATATAGGTATTGAATAGATCACCTCAGACCATGAACATGACATGCATACTGCAAATTAAAAGCTGGCTCCTTTCATGTCTTTACTTAAATATGATTCCTAATGAGGATTTCAATAATACAACAGGGCTGAGCCTGACCTCAAGCTTCTACTCGAGCTACATTTGTCAATTATGTATGTGCTGCAGATAGAAGCTATGGGAGACGCGCTGTTGTTCTACAAGCGAGCTGACAGCTTTCAAAACCTGCGGATATGTCCTCTTGTCAGCAGCAGGGATCTTAAAACTCCATAGCCTGCTTGCAGTTTGAGTTGTTGTGGCTTCACACAACTATTTCCCTGAGTAAAAGAGATGTCTGGGTGCACCAATACCTCAGTAAGACGCAGTGAGTTATGTGCATTTTCAAGATTAAACTAATGGACACATTAAAATGATTTATAATTAGTAGAAATACATAATATGTGCCTTGTTATTAACTGACAACTCATTCCTTTTACTGGTTAATTTGTCTGGCTTTGACTTCTTGTGCCACTTTGTACTATTCCTACAAAACAAATGTTTAATTTCAAAGCTGACAAATACATTTTTTTTTCCCCCCAATTTGTATACAGTATCTGATTAAAGGAATTGCAAGGCTAACACTTTTGAAAAATCACATAAAACTTCCAAGCAGTGATTTTAGATAAATACATCCAGCTCAAGACATTTGCATAATTGTGTTTACGATGTAAAAATTGTACCATAATGGCTGCTTTAGCAGGACCGTGCACGCCAGCACCATGTAATTTGTACGGGTGTGTGTGTGTGTGTGTGTGTGTGTGTGTGTGTGTGTGTGTGTGTGTGTGTGTGTGTGTGTGTCACATCAGAGGCTTGTGAATTGTTTATCCGACTACAAGAGTGCAAAAAAAACACTCCATACAACTTGGGACTACATGATGAGTCAACGAAGCATGATAATAATGCACGAAAGTCAGCAGGAAAAAAAAGTCAGCGGAAAGATGTAAAAGAAGGGGGCTTGAATAGCAAAGCAAAAAAGCCTCGAGAAAACCAAAATAAGCGGCTTGCGGAGAGCCTAATGCAGCCCTGCAATAAACAAAATTACAGATCAGCTTGGCTTCGTTTCACATTTCTGAAGCCGCAAAAGCTGATTTCCTGTTTATCTAGATGAGAAGACAGGGGAGAGTTAAGGCGCAATTTGAATCCATATTTCATCCCACTTTAACAAGAGGTTTTTCCCTGACTCGACATCTGTGTGGTGACACACACATGGCCAGTCATATGACTCATTAGTGTGTGTCATGCTGGGTTAAAGGGTTATGGTGTGTGCGTAGTGCGCTTGCAAGGCAGCTTCTGTCAGTGTGTGATATATGGGCGTTTTTGCGTGTTTCTGTCTACATTTTTACCACTGACATTCAAGGTTTATTGTAAGAACTTGTAGACAGGAAAACCTTCAGGGCACTTTCTCATAGTTCCCCCTGATGAGCTTAGCTGTGAGTAAGATGGAGGAGTGATGTGAGTGAGGGGCGGGGGCGGGGGGTGGGGGGGTGGTGGGTCAGCTGAAAGGAAGCATAGTGTAGGGGAGATAGGAGCTCAGATAGAAAACAAACTATTTAAGTACATCCTGAAGAAATTTCTAATCCATAGCAGGCGTGAACCTGTTAAGTAAGGTCAAGGCAGCAATAACAAAACACATCATTTTAGCTCAGATCCTTGTCAACATCAGGGAGTCTCAGAGACCAGCGAATTAGCACAGAGAAAAGACTCGGATTTATCGCTGAGAACTGCAGTACAGCGTCACTACAGCCATTCACATCAATGCATTATTTACCAGCCATGCTGAAACTTGTCCTTGCCTCCACATCAAAAGGTTATATTAAATATCTTTAAAGTAAAACTACTCCTTTAAGTGTGTTTTCATCCACAAAGAAAGCTCTTTTGCAACGAGTGAAAACACCTGAACTTAGCACATCTATCCTATCTCTCTGGCAGCTACTGGAATTATCTCAAGAACTTTCATCCTTTTTTCCTCGTTGGACGTCTTCCAACCACGCAGAACAACATGTTGTGCGAATACATGTTCCAAAGGCATAAACCTTACACATGAACCTCATTAATTAGCACCATGCACCACACAGGAGGTTAATATTCGATAAATTGCAACCTTGGGGTTTATGTAAAAATAATCTGCCGAGGCAAAGTCTTAGTTAATTACAGTGCCGAGGACCTCACAGGGCTGCTTTTGTTGTGTGACAGGAGTTTACGCAATCAGTCAGAAATGCAAAAGGTGAGCTTCCCTCAGGCCAAGTCTTTGACAGCTTCAACTCTCACTGCTATCAAAATACATCGGCTTCTTCCTGAGTGAGGGCCGACGGCAAAACACAAGGCACAGTCGCCCGGTCTAGTGTATGAAACATTATACAATAGCCAATAAATTTTGAACCTAAGCCTCGGCCCTAAAACCTTAACGCATAAATGTAAAACGACCTCACTTGTCAGGAAACACCCTTTTAGCACCAGCGGGATGGAGTGGGTGGGTGGGACGGGGTTGTTGAAGTCAATCAAACAGACTTGCCAAGGATCAGGCCCCTCCGAGGAGGAAAGTAGCTGGTCTACTTAGCGTTCATTAATAAGTGGGTCACTAAAGCTGTGTGTGCCATATTGAGTTAAGACTTTTGTGTCTGACGTACCCCCTCATCCCTATCAGATTACTTCAAATACCCAGACGTGGGCCCCACCTATCATACAAATGTGTTCATTTTAGTGCTTTAAAGTGGGTGTGACTGACATGATTTATCTTATACAATTGAATTGTCTTTGTTTGGGTCAGTTTGGTCACATTTACATTCAACTGATAGAACTGACAAATGGTGGGTGTTTAATCTACTCGTTTCAGCTGTTAAATCTAGTTAAATTGGTAGTCAGCACCAATACCACTGATATTCTATGGTTTTTAATGCCAGTTTTGATACCATAACAAAACTAAAACAATTAAATAACTGTATTTCAACATCAACTCTTTCAAATAATTTCAAATTTTTAAAAAAAAAAGACAAGATAAAACAATATTGTGCCAGACAAAACAAATAAAAAATATGATTTCTGGTCATAAAACCTTTCCACTGCAGTGCCAAGCTGCTTGATACGTGACAAAAGGAATGTAAATAATGGGCTAAGTAAAAACAAAGAATGGAATGTGGCCTTCAAGTGTTTAAAACAATAGCACAGTGTCATGAAACTCACTCATCCAGTTTTCTTGAGAGCACTTTCAGGCAAGTATTGTCCTACTTGGCTCTGAAAAGCTTCAGATATGGTTGGTTTTGTGTGTGCTGGTCTACTTTGTGTCTGCCTCTCCTGTTAAACAAGCCTTGCACTGCATCACAAACAGTTATGGCTACATATGTTGTTATTACAAAATGACAGCTGAAACTCTCTCAGCTTTGTAGTGATCCAGACTTCTGTCTCAGATACGTTTCAGGCCTTTCCTCTGTACGTTCCAAATACGACAGTGTTTGCATACTGACTTTTGTTGTCTGTAACTTGTCCCTGATCATTGACTCTGAACACTAAATAACTCCAAACATGACTTTCAAGGCATAATTTCCCCCATCTGTTGTTTCACCTGAACTTGCAGACACCACTCTGGAGAAGCCACAATCTCCAGTAGCCTACCTACAGCTGCAGTAATTTCCCTGCCATAGAAAATATGCACTGTTCAGAATTTCAGTCTCTACTTAGAGGTATTAGTTCTCATGAAATACCTGGCTAAAAGTAATAGATTTAACAATGTCATATTTACAGTTACCTCATTTTCATTTAATCTTTAATTAGGCAGCCTCATTGAGATTTGTCTCTTTTCCAAAAGAGACGTGAGAACAGGAAATATCCAGAAGAACATAATCAGCACACAGAAACAACATAATAAACAAGAAATCAAAAAAGCTACAACACTTTAAGATCCCCAACGGGAATGTAAGTCTTTAGTCTTAGGGAGGTTTGCAGCTCATTCCACTACAACGTACATAGTACCTGAAACCAGTTCTGCCAACTGGGAAATTTTTAAGGTCAAGTATTTACTGAATCATGTATTATAGTAACTGGATTTAAATGAGAAAAGGCATGAGGCAGTTTAGAAGCTTCAGCGGGGGAGCTTTATAAATGAATAACATGAGATGCCTATTTCTTCTTGACTGCAAGGAAGTCCATCCAACCGTGTGATACAGTGAGCAATGATGAGTATGAAATCTGTCATTTGGGGAGGGAGCGGGGTAATCTGGGCGAGCGACCCTTTAAAATAGCCCAGGAGAAAAGATGCTGCAGTGAATTTAAGAAGGAAAAGTTCACCCATATGAAAAAAATCAACAGTTTATTTATTTCCTAAACACTGAAAATTCTCTCCATGTGTGATGTGACGTATCTGACTACTGCAACCTATGATACAATAGAAAGTCTTTTCATTTTTACTAGGCTATTCACTGCCATAATATGGTGACTTTAATTAGATAGGACACATTCTACCTACATGGGAACGCTTTCATGCACACAATAATTACAACTGCAAATATTGTACTATGGGACTGTGAAACCATAAAAACAACTGTCATGAAACAGTACACAGATCAGAGTTTTATAGTAAAATAATATCCTGACAGCTGCAGTGGAGGTGAGGACTCAACCTGAGGACAGAAACTGCTGCAGGGATGTAGTAAACTCTGAGGAAAAACTCCTGCAAACAGCTGGAGGCGGCAAATTAAACTTCAGCTGCTGTTAACATTTTGTCAAAACCTGGACTACATCTATTATTGGTGAGTCGCATTAATTTGACCTGTAAAATTACTTTACTATTTACTATTGTAAATAAAAAATATTGTCCATAAAATCAATGAACAATTGTAATAAATAATCATGATCTTTCCATAACTGTGTGGCCCTAATCCACACTATACATTAAAGATCAGCATCATAACAATTTGTAGTCATATTTGGATGTTTGTTTTTCTCCGAAATACTAATATTGGTAATCATTAACCAAATCACAATTTTTTTTAAACAGATTTAATCGAGCTACTCCACAGTCGTTCCATGTACCCCTTGGCAGTCGCAGAACTACCCCCTGGGGTCCAAGTAGCCCTGGTTGTGAATCATTAATCTATCCACCAACTGAGCAAACTGAACCCAAGTCGTCACTTCGCCCTCTGGGAATAACTGGCGAAGAGCAAATGACTTCAAATCGCTTCATGCCGAATGTTCCATGAACTTGACACCACCGCCTGGTTTATTAGACACAGTCGTCTTTTAAGACTGTAATATGGGAGTGGTGCAGTGGTATAGTGCCACAGGGCAGCGTTCACAGCGTGTCAACAGCAACAGTAAATCAGCTGCCCGCTCTTTATCTCTGCTCTGCCTCAGCAGTTAACAGGATTGGAGAGTGACAAATTCCATGTAGCATAATTACATCAATCTGATTGCAAATTATGCTAATCCTATTACAAAAACTGGTAATTGAGTAAAGTGGAGATACTTGTGACGGCATTTGACACATTTGAAGAGCTAAAGACATGTTGATTGTGGTATTTTGTAGGTGTAACTATTAGCGAAAGTATTCAGATTGTGATGATAAATTTATTTTCAAAATCAAAATACCTGCAGAAATGACAGGACTGTAATACTCCTGAGCTGGAATGATATAAGACCCCGCGGTTCCAAATAATGCTTTAGCAGGTAGTACAGCTAAATTTCATTCTGAGGGTGACCTTGCTCCGTTTCAGCCCAGCAGCTGCTCAGTCTGTCAGGCTTTTTTTCCTCGGTGTGCCACAGCAGCAGCTGAGGAGCCATTTTGGGGCCTGATGCATTCAACAGCTGGTGGTGCCAAGCCCAGGGTGGGCGTAGGAGGAGGAGGATAGAAGAGGGGGGGAACGCGAGGTCGTCTGTCTACCGAGCCGTGGAAACATGGGACACAGAGCATGTCGGACGGCAGGCGCGCAGCCAAATGGCAAAACAACATTTGCAGCAGGAACGGGAACAGCACTTCACTCGCGTCGCTCTTCCAAGATCCAGCGCTGACCTAAAATCACATTTAAACTGCAGCTATAAGCGTCCCATCACTCAAACTACTGTGTAATGCATTCCATGAGAACGCTCCGTGTAGCTCCACATATGCTGCATGTTTTAGGAACCCCAGAGCTGGTCTCGGTTCAGAGCCCTGTTCCCATCCTGGGCCAGGTATGCGTGTGTGCGTGCGGACACGGTGAGACAATGCACCACTTGTGGATTTGTGAGACATGAGCTTCACTTTACAACAGCATGAGAAAAGTAAAAGTGGATGGTATCCCACTTTTCCTATGATCCCCAGGATGTGTTTACACAAAATCAGCCTGAGTGGTGTCAGGTAATGGAAAAATCTCTGTCGGTTTGACTGTTTACAGACACTAGAGGATATGTGAGGGGGAGTCGTTTAGCGGATGACCTTTGTCTTGAAATATCTCAAACCTCTAGTTGCACTTCACTGCACCTCGCTCGCTCTGTAATGACGATACTCATCCGCAGCCAGATGTTCAAAGCACTTTTTTCCTATTTTTTTCTTTTCCTGGTGCTGTTTGGAGCGTTGTGGTGTGCACATATCGGCGGCTTGGTTTAACTGACATGGAGAGGACGCCACATGAAGGTGGAGTTTCCTGTTAAGTTGTTTCTCTCAAACGTAGATCATCCTGCACTGCCGAACTGGCACTCTGGGAAAAATTTCACTCTGCCTTTATGGATCGCTCAATCACGCAACCTGCTGTGTGTGCTTGAGTTTCTCTCTGTCCTTAAAAAATAATGCGCCGTGTGTACTCTTTGAGCCTTCGATGTGTGTGTGTGTGTGTGCGCGAGTGTGTGGTTGTTTTAAGGGGCGTCTGCAGAGATGGCAAGACAGCTGAACAAATGCAGAAAGAGATAAACATTTGGACAGGACACACCAGGTGGATGGTGAGTGGTATCCAGATGGCGCTGTGACAAATCAGACTGATACATTTCCTTCAACATTGTCCTTTATGAAATGAGAGAATTCCGAGGAAAATTATAATTTAAGAGACTGTCAAAGTCAAGCAAAACAACTTTGAAGAATAACATTTTATGCTTGTCTCGTATAACGATATTCCAGTCAAGCCTCTGATACCACTATACAAGCAAAAACCAAAAAGAGATGTATTTATCTACCGTGCACTAGTGGTAGACTAATTAATCTGGCTGATTAAATGTGATTATAAGACGGGAGACGGCTAACAGGCTACAGAGGGTCAGACTGCAGCAGCTACCGGGGTCTGAATATCTACCGCAGCGAATGGCTCTTTTTCCATGCTGTGGAGCCACATTTCAAATTCACTAAAGCCTCGTCTCCAATGCTGCTAACAGACTACATGTATTGCAAAGAGGAAAAACTAAACATGTGGCACACTGAGCAGGAGAGAGAAGCAGAAGCAGATGGAGAGACACAGCTATCTGTTAAAATAGCGGTCCTAAGATAGCACATCAAGTATCAGGGTGTTTCCTGGCTCAGAAAAGGGCCTTCAGGGGATGAATATATACAGCAGTAAGCTCTGTTGGCTGGCATACAGTAAAGGTAATGTGTTAGCTTAAACCTGTGCAGTTTTCTGCCATTTTCAGAGCAAAACAAAATATTCATTGTGTATGACTAAATGAAACCCCTTCAAATTATATATACATAAAAATATATGCACATATATACATAAATATGGCTCATTCCTTCTCAAATCAGCCATTTTTTGGAACAATTTCTGCCTGACCATCTCTGAACTGCCAGAATTTTTTATAGCATAAAATTTGGATAATTACAAAGATATGTGTGAAATATTGGCTTGATATATCAAACACTTTCTGATATTTTCTTTGAAATGATGATGGCATTGTGAGAAATGACTGTGAAAATGTCAGGCTTTTATCTTCAATAGCTCCTGAAATATTGTCATCCAAGCTGAGCTTCAAATTTCAATGTGCAAAAATTGAATGAAAATAGGAAGACGTGCAATAAAAAAAATATATTAAAGAAAAAGAAAAACATCAAAGTATCTGATATATCTAAAATTTTACAAACCATAATTGGAATTCTCAATTCTTTTCATTTTGGTGCCGGTGAGCGCTCTTTGCAGCTGCCTAAAAAAATTCTCTATGCAGAAAAAACTCTTAGTATATGCAAATTAAGTCTAAAATTTGCAGGGAACTTTGCAAAACAGGTGCACGAGAAGAGCAAGCATTTGTCACTCTTCAAAATCAGCCGCTGTACAGAGAAAGTTAGTGTTATTAGATGAGCTAAGATATACGAGCGAAGATAAATCTGTCAGCAGCAGCACAGCGCTGAGCGTTGGCAAACAGCAACACAACACCCATAGCTCCGATGTTTTTACAAAGCTTAGAGTTTTAATCAAGTGTGGATATTTATTGTAAACTTAGATATTGTTTATGTAACATGAATGTTTTGCAGACAGAGTGCAGATCTACTTTAACGAGCAAAAACAATGCAGACAATGACAGTATTAAATAGATGTTCATTTGTTTGTCATTAAATTGCATTTTAGCAGATTGAAAACAACAACTTGTACATACAGGCGTCCACACACTTTGTGCACATCATTTCTACTGGTTAACAGCAAAAGCTGCCAAAACAAAGGACATGAGCGGCCAATCAGAAAGGCAGCACTTCAATTGTAATATGTTAACCAGAATATTTAAAAGCTACTGAAACTAAAGTGAACACACCCAGAATGTTGGAAATCATAGGCCCTTTTCACCGCAGACATTTTGACTTTGTTGTAGGACAAATTCAGATTTTCCTATTAAGATTATTTATGGCTGTGTTCTATTCAAGTGTCCAAGTAAGTAGAGTCACTATGCATTTAAAAAGATTAATTCTACAATTTATTATTTATTTATATGAGTTATTATGGACATGAACTGTAAGAAATGTGTGTATTTTATTTACTGCCTGTTGTTCCCTCATACTGACCCATGTATGTTGGATCAGTTCTATGCAGAACTGGGTAAGGTACAAGTGATTCGCCCTTCACCGGAACAATAAACTTGTCTAAATCTAAAGCATCAGAGCTTCTGCTTCACTCCTGAGAGGCAAAAAAGGCGGCAGACAAAAGATCAGATTTGTGTGTAATAATGAGGAGGTTGTACAGTTCTTAAAATGAATATATCAAACAATTTTTTTCTCCATCCACTGAGGTTTGACTGTTTTTAATTCTCATTACATCCTTTTCTCCTGCAGTGATTTAATGGCACCAGACCGGCCACCAACTGTTTATCTTGATCAGCTCCTCACATTTGCACACCAGTAGTGAATGGAAATGTGCATTAATTTGCATTTACTTTTCAATGATTTTCTGGAAATTGTGTCACAGTTTGTGTTACACCTGGATGGAAACTTAACTAGCAAGTTTTCTTTTCTTCCAAATACGTTTGGCTGACCTCAGGTTTCATTTAAACTCAGTGTTCAGTGGCCCCATTAAACTTTCTTTAAGTGATGTTTCTCTCTTCCCAGAACTCAGTAATTAACTTACAGTGTTATTATTAGCAACAGGAATGACGGCAAAAGCTATAAAAAAAAGAGATGATTTTTTTTTCCCTCTAAGAAAAAAACCTGGTTTCTTTGCTGCACTAAACCATCATGACTCTAAACGTGCAGATTTTCTCCACACATTAATTTTACACTCAACTGTGGTTTTGTGCATTTGACATACAAACATGCAATATGTGATTGAGTTACATCAAACACTATTATACTTAACTCACTGTGTGTGGACTAAGTTACACCAGTGCAGTATTGTCAGTAAGTGGGTTTTGCCTCAGCTTCTTTTAAACAGAGGACAGAACATGTACAGTAGCTCTGGAAAAATAATGAAAGCAGCAGAAGCCACAAAGTCAAACTAAACAGTGGATGTTGGCTTTATAACACATACAGTGTCTGTTTTAGTTTCTAACAGAAACAGCAATTACTAAACCTTAAATTCTGTGAAAGGTATTTTTTTCAAAAAATATGCGTCAAACAAATTCCGTTCCATCCTCATAGCACAGCCGAGGCCTGATTTAACGATGATTCACTGTGATTAGCCGGCATTTCCAAGGCGCTAGACGAACGCTGCCTCCATATCCTTATTTGACACACTATACACCTCCTCTGGTGCACCCAAGGTGTGCCAATGAATATTTCAGCGAGTCAAAATGGATATTACTCCTGAGTCAGATGTGCTGGCACAGACTGCAGCGCTACAGGTGGGGCATTAGTGCCAGCACGCTCAGAGCGCAGGGGTAATGTATCAAGACATTATGGGCTCGGGTCACTCCAGTTTTTTTTCCGGTTTTTTTCTTGTGTGATAAAAGAAGGTTACACATGGAAGATTTAGCTGCAGTTACAAAGGACTTCAGAGAGATTAGGAATTGCTACCTCAGGCATCTTTAACTGCGCTGGATGGATACTGCAGCATAAATTTGGAGCTCTGTCATTTAAATTTGGACATAATCTTTGTATAACATAAGCACATGTTGCTTTGTATTTCTCAGCATGTATGTTTCCTTCTTTAGGCCTATACAGACCTCTCTTGCTTTATGTTAACATACCTTTTTCCCTCATTTGCCTAAGCGCTCAAAACCACATCCATTCATCCTCCTGCTTATGTGTGATTAAAAGATGATAGAGTGAGCCAACACCGAAGCTACATTTCAGGTTACTCAGATTGTTTCTCCAGCTGCTTATGTGTCATCCAGACAGTTTTGGGCGGTGGAGTTCTCACATGGCTAATCTAAAGATAAGCTCCTCTTACAATTGTTGTATTTCAGCTGAGACCTCTCTTTCCACTGTTATAAAGCCATGCACAGGAATTGCCTTTAACCAGTCACTGTGCAAATACTTTGACGTAAACCACGCATGAAAGAACTTACTTCTTCCCCTAGCAGCATTTAATGAAACAGAATGCACAAAGAGGAAATGTGACACTGTGCTTTTATGTAAACCCCTGAAATCTATGCAAGCTTAAAAAGTGATAACATTGGACTTGGTAAACTGTGTAGCCAGGATCTTATAAGGATGTGCAAAGCACAGCAGCCATTATTGGGACATGAGAAGCGCATTATCCTTGGCTGCCGGCTCTGAATTTGCAAGAGGCACTTTGACTGCAGCTACAAAGGGGCTATGAGCCCTATTCAGGGTTTTACTCATCCCTTTCACTCTCATTCATGACAATACATCTTATCATCCAGTATCTATCTCCTTTCATGTCTCCTCCTCAGGGACTAAACCAGCATCATAAGTGATATGCCATGCATCAAGCGTGCTTCTGCCAATTTATTTCCCATAAAACTATGTCAGTCAGGCTCAAAAGTAATAAGCCGGCACCACTGGTAAAGACATTTGCAAAGTAAATAAGGTTTTCTTTCTGACACCACAAATGTGTGCCTGTGACTGCTGTCACCATGGTAGCACCCATCAGCATCATTGTCGCTGGTGTCGTCATGGCAGTGTGGGCTGATGTTAATCTTTTCTGCGGGTGTGACAGTTTGTGGCCAGTCGGAGTCGGAACTCCTGAAGCTGGGCTGTGTATAATGTGTCAGTCAGCTACTGTACAGGCAAGCGACCAGGACAAAGCTGGGACTGCGCATGCACTTTTGAAAAAAAAAGTGACATATTTCATTGCTTAACTTTTTTTTATCTGAGCTATTTGACTTACTTTTTAAACTTTTTCAGCCACTAGAAGGTCTGCAGAAGTTGGGTCAAGTTAGTAAGTTAGTTCACCACTTGTTTTGGCTAAAATATTTCACTAACTGTTGCAGGATTGCAGTGACATCTTGCAGCCGTTCGTGGTCTCTAAAGGATAAGTCTGAATGACTGATGATTTTCTTCTTGCACCATCGGTAGGTCAAAAGTTTTCAGTCGGCAAAACATCTCAACAATGATTTGACCCACATCCACCAAGAGGATAATTCCTCCTGACCTTGGTGAACATCTGACTTTCTTGCTTAATACGCTTCAGCTTTCCCACAGGATGAATTGCAATCACTCAAAACTAATGACATTCTCACCAGTCTCAGCTGTACTTTGCATTTAATGCAAATTAACCATCTGAATCCCAGCTCAGTGCAGTTCTGGATGTTATTGCTCCTGCCACATTTTACTCACTGTGGGCTCATTTTTTACTACAACACAAAGTCCTGCACCTTAATGGAAACAGCACAACCATGGCTACATGTACGGATTTAAAAAATGTCTTCTGCATTGTACGACCCAGTTAAAATTACATAAATACATTTTTAAAAGAACAAAAGTAGAATCTCTTTCATCCTTTATTTGACTAAATTGCAAAAAATAACTATATTTTACATGTAGTTAAAATTTCATTCCACAGGTGTTATGTATGTTATGAAAACATGACGGCTTCTCCATGCTATAGATAGTCTATTTGACTAAGCCTATTTGCATTTTTCCAACCTCTAGAAACCAGGCATTTCACTCAACTCTTCACATTATCTCCTGGAAGAAATTTCACCACCACATCCCTGAATGTATCTTCCACCAACTTGTTCCTTTATATGCTGCTTTTGAGCCATGCTGCATTTATTTTATTGAGCAAGTGTGTTTTATTTTCCTCTCATCTCGCTTGTTCTCGCCTCTCTGCTCTGTGTAAACACAGAAGTCTGTAAAAAAAAAAGAAAGAAAGAAAAAAACAAAAATCTGGCAGCTAGGGTGCCAGAAAATACATATAAAAAAAACGGTGGAATACTGTGATTTTTTTAGATGGTTTATTTTGGATTTTTTTTTTTTGTACAGTAAAGGGATTTTGATAAAATATCACAACTTTAAGCTTCGATTTTCAAAATGGAATTGCATATCACACATGATATATTCAAGGACGGACAATGAAATCTGACAATTCCTTCTGTTTTACAGTTTCTGGCTCTGATAAATGCTGTAATTTGGGGGATGCTTTTAAGAAAACATGCCGCTTACACCCGCCGGCTGATTCTGGAGTTCAGGAAGTTAACCAATATAAGCGTGCAAGCTTTTTCTCTGTAAACATTATTTTCACTAAGCTTGTTAGCATGCTGAATGCTAGAGGATTTAGCTCCAAGCACATTGCAGCAAAAGACAGTCTCACAGAGCTTCTAACACGGCTGTAAATTGTAGATAGAATCCTTGAACTAATTCTATTTTTCTAAAGAGGTGACAAGGTATTATAAGACAAGAGTCTCTTGTAACGCGCTGACTGTGGTCTGTTCTGGAGAGGCAGTGCAGGAATATGAAAGACATTTTTCTTTTCTCCACCTTTGTGTTTGTTCAGTTCGGTCTGTTTCTCTCTCTGGGGGGAAACCGAGCAGAGTGTGGAACACATCTGGGACCGGACTGGTCTGGAGCCGACGGGTGTGTATGTGTTGGATGGGGGGTACCAACTGTTAGCTGGGTGCTGGAGAGAATCACCACTGTTTTCTTTCTCAGTAGCGTGCCCTGTGCAGGTTTACATTGTAGCTCTGCCATATGCTCTACGCAGGAAATGGGCTTTATTAATACGTTTAAGAGCACGTCAGGCTTTGGTGACTTATGGTCTATGTAAGCCAATGTGAAGGTGCATTGTCGGCGACTTTCACAAATAACGGCAGGGTGTAAGGGGGAAGAAAGATGGAAAGAAAAACATTCTCTAGGGGCCTCCGTGAAACAGGGGACCGACTGGTTTCAGTCCTGTCGTAAGCGAGAGGACTGGTTTAGCAGAGCCTCTGCGTTCCAGGTGTTGCTTTTTAATTGGCAATTCGGCGAGCAATAAAGCATTTCACTTACTTTCGCTTGTAAAGTGCTTCCATTCCATCTCCAAATGATGTAATTACCCTGCCGTCCCAGGCGAGAGGGCGAAGGGAGAGGAGAAGCGTTTGCTGCTCTCCTCTCTGCTCGCTCTCTCAGCAAGAAGCCTGCTGAAGTCTTTCCTGGAGAATGTTTTCATTTAGGAATCCAAACACCATAAAGTGAGTTAGTCGTTTGCACAGTAAACATACGCTTTAATTTCATTTCAGGCTCCCCCTGCTCTGTGTGAGTCTAATATTAATGAAAACAAAAAAAAATGTCTAAAAATAATATAGGTTCAGAGGTCTGTTTGATGCATGAAGGTCGGTGGGGGACGTCTGTTCTTTGTTCCTGGACACAGATGGCGATTGATTTTTGTTTGTCCAACATTAATCTTTTATTGGTTTTCATAAGGCTGCAGGAGCATATTTTGGTTTTCATCACAGTTTGAGATCGACTTCTTAAGTCAGTTCTTACTTGTTCACGTCTTCGCTCACTGAACTCAGTGCCAATGCAAATGAGTTTTAAAACTTTACAGTCCTTCTCCCTTTTAGAGAAGTGACTTCTTTTAGAAAAGGGCAAGCAGCTTCGGATTACAAATATGCTAATGAAGTCAGCTAACCCATGCAGTGATGTTATCGTTTGAAATTTTATGGGAAGGGGAGGTTTTGAAAAAAAAACTTATTTCCTGTTTAGCCAGTGTGGAATTCCCTCAGAGACCCGGAAAGGTCAGAAGCAAAGCCAAGTGTCTGTCGGCCAAGCGTGCGGAGACATGTAACACTAACCTGAAGTCATTTGACTAAAACCGATCTCGTGATCCACCTGAGGATTGTGAACCCTCAAGAACAAGTTCAGTCTGTCAGCTTGTGGCATGAGGCGAGCTCTGAAACATAAACTCTACTTGATCAACATCACCCAGCGATAGGTGAAAAACGCCGAATTCCACTGAAGCTGTGTGACTAAATAGCTCAGCGTGGATGTGAAAACACAGAGAGAGAAAGTCAAAGGGAAAACATTCTTTTCGCATAAGGCCTACCTGGCAGTGATTTTGCATATCAGACCTCCCCAGTGCCTGTCAGTATTCCAGCAGTGGCAACATTGCCAAAAAACACAAAAACAAGCTGTTCGCTATCACTGCCGTTCCCATGGGAACAGGCCCGCAGAGGGTGTGCCCGCTCCGACACTCATCTGCACAAACAGTATGCGAGCTAACTCCCCAGCATGCTACACGAACCAGGCAGGGAGGGAAATCTGCACAGCCTCCAACACCCCCAGCCTCCTTCTCTAAGAACCAGGGCCTCATACAGAACCCTGCTAGTTCAAAGCTAGCCGGGACTGCACAGACAAGGGGATTGTGGTGGGGGGGGGGGGTTAACAACAGAAACTCAGCTGGAGAGACAATACACAAATAAATGCCAGGCCGTTTCAGTGAGCCACAGTTTGTAGTTTGGCAATGACATCTTTCGAAGCATCACTTTGTCCTCTACTTCTTTTTTTTCTTCTTTTAAAACTGGCTTGTGTTGTAAAGTTCACCATCACTGTGAATTAGCACCCCTCGCCACACCTCTCCAGCATCACCACAGGTGGCACAAACACTAATTAGTACACGGTGTACCTGCATCGCTTTACGGAAGCAAAAGCACCACAAAACAGGTGTCAGTGACTGTAGGCACTCTTGTATATGCATATAAAACTACAACTTCAATTTCACCCTCTGAACCTCCCAAAACCCACCAGAGGGTTTGAAAGGCGTTTTGTCTTTTTAAAAAATTACACCATTTATCAAAGCCAGAAACTCTAAAGTCAAAAAGAATTGTCACATTTTCAGCTAACCTTGGCCTACACATCTGTGACGCGCCGTTCCAATGGGGAATTTAACATCTGAACTTAAAATTGTGATGTGTCATCAAAATCACATTACTCTGCATGTCTCATTTAAAATTTCACCTAAAGTAACCCCTTTACTCTAACCAGCTGTAATACAAATAAATCTGTGTTTCTCAGTTTAACTGAGAGGCCATGACTGACACAGCTGCAACCAGGACTGCCGTGGCAAAGATTCTGTGACTTTTCTGTTGAACTGCAGGTTGTGTTTTCACAGAGCATAGAGGACACAAGTATGGAGACAAATTAAAACTTTATTTTTCTGTGGGTGGTTCAGAAAATGTTGATTCCAGTTTTTTTCAATGTTGCTATAATGTATGCTTCAAGCCATAGTTGTGCTTTTTCAAAGGAGGTGCAGAACTTTTCCAGTTCTACTTTATATATATTTTATCATCTTAACTATCCATCTAATATTTCGTCATATTCCACTGTTTTACTACTCTAAATTTGTTGTTTTGTAAATTGCTTGTAAATCACCTTAAGCTGTATTTGATTTGTTTGAAAAGTTTGATATAAATAAAGTTTGATTGATTGAATACAGCCAAAAGTTTACATACAGGACCTGCAAGCTACGAATGTTATTTTTGATTGCAGCCTTGGAATATAACAACAAAAGATATACTGGGTATAATGTTAGCATATACAGGAACTTACACGACCCGACATGACACGGTTGATTTAAAAAATAACGCTGCTAAGCTGAATTAAACTGTCACTCCACCCAAACAGCAAAATGAAATGTGGTTTGTTGTACACAAAGCATTGAGAAATCACTGTATAATGTAAACAGTGAACGGCGTGTTTAAACATTCAGCCTACCTTGTTAAAATGAAAACAGTTTGATGTAAAAGCGCAACAATGATTCCTCCTAAAACGTCTTTCTTTCAGAGAGGTGCCAATATTTGTCAGTGAATGAACTCTCCCATGGCGCTCTGGGCTGACTGGAATATGTTTAAATATTAAGGTTAAGACCCTACAATAATAAAATTAAATACAAATTTACCTGATCATATTCATTATTAGGGTTAAGACTTACAATAATATGAATTATGCAAACTTACATATACATACATTACACACACACACACACACACACACACAAGATGACAAATTAGTCTTACTGACTTAAATTAACCTACAGTGCTATATGACCTAATAAATTACGTGATTAATTTTAAAATCAAGGTTAAGGCCTACAAAATTGTGCAAGGCAAAACTGCAGAGTTTAGTTTCTAGAGAGGACAAACATAGAAAGCGATCAACAAATGTGCAGCCTCAACGATGTGAAAAGCACATTTTGAGAAACATTAAATAATCATGTGGTATTCTGGTCATCATCGATTTAAAAAAAATACCATTTGACAGCCACTGGAAACACAGATTTTTACACACATGCAAATTTCTCATATGGATGCCACACAGTCAACACAGACACGAACAAAATGCACCGTCATCACACGCTATATGCACCGCTGCACTGCAACCAACAACACAGCTGATCTTCAATAACCACAACCCACACCACTGTGCATGACAGTGCATAATGCAGCATCACCATCACATCTTACTTATGTCACTCTGCAACCAGCTTTAACACCACAAGGCACAAAAACTCATCCAACTCCAACAAACTCAATAAAATACAGCCACAATAGTCAAAAGGAAACATCTAAGTTCGATCTATATTCAGAGGCGTTGTTAGGCCTGGGCATCCGTGAATATAGCCCTGAATGTTTTATGAACAGTCCCAGATATAAATGCATTTCAGTTTGTTTTTACAAAAGCTATAAAATTAATAATAATAAAAAATATCGATTCATCTGTCATTTGCAGTATGAACATAGGTGATCTATTCATTTTACTGTAGATGCCTCCTCATCACTATATTTAGTACATGTCTCTCTAATTATTACAGCAACTAACAAAATATGGCAACAGGTAGCTCTGTAGCAATGAAAACACATTTATTGTTTTATTCTAAGTTTCTATGGTTAGATAGATTATAATTAGGCTATGGAGAGATATTTTTAGTGTTTTTGCCAGCAACACAAGCAGTAGATTATCATTAGTTATTTATCTCGGGTGTTGCGCTCTAGGACTTCATGAGTGAACTTTTCCTCCTCACCAGCACCTGCATCTCTCCTCCTGGACCATTTAAAGAGCCAATCATCCAAATTACTACTAAATAAAAAGTATGAAAACAGGCATTTCTAAGGCACACCTCTACATAGGATTATAACTGTGTAAATCACCATAAATAAGATTAATTCCTTGGCACACAGTCAGAGAACCACTAGTTTAGCTTCTCTGCACTCACTGTGTTATTGATGTGGACCATGTGCTGAGCACAGAAAGCTACTTTACTTTTCCTACAGCACAGTTTCTCACAAGTTATACTAATTTTACTTTGAAGCAACTTGAAAATGGTGCAATTATCAGGTTAAAATCTAAAAACTGCTGTCAAAAACATCACAATGCCTCTGCCTATATGCCAAATGTTTCACTCTAGCATTAATATTACAGCCACGTTAGCAGCTAAGCCTTTTGGCAAGTGTAGCTGAGAGAGAGTTCAGTTACTAATACACCTAATAAGAGGCAGAAGTCAACACTGAAACCTGTAGCAACTCAAATAATCAGAAACAACCCTGACATAAAGAATGCTGTGTGAATTACAGCACTACCATAAGTCACCAATCACTTGTTAATAAAATCCAGTGTAGCTGAGAGTGACTTCAGTTATTAATATACCCAATAAGTGGGAGAACCAAACACTGAAAATCTTAAACATGCAGCAACACAAAGAGTCAGAAACAACCGTAACAAAAACAATGCTGTGTGACTATAACTCACCCATTACTTGTAAATAAAATCCATCTTTGGGTCCTTTTTCTGATTAAATCCTCTCTGATCTCCTCCTCCTGCCGAAGATGAGCAGCATCTCCATCTCTCTGTGTTGACAGATGCCAGTGCACGGACATGTCCAGTCATATTCCTTAGACGCACTAAGATGCGTTCCAGAGTCGCGAAAAGATGCTCACCTTATACTGTGAAACTGCTGCTAGCATCAAGTATAAAGCTGTGGCACACTGACAGCTCCCTGGGCAAAAAGTCAGTAGGTAAGATGAGCTCTTCCCCTGAAAGTTTCTCATGTTAGAATTCACTCTGAGCTCAGCTGGTGAGGCCAATCTCTGCTCCATCCGGCCGGAAAACGGAGAAATTCCGCGAATCCTCTCCGCTAATATACAGATAACATTCCCAAACTATGCTAGCTGTTAGCCATAGCATAGTAGCTGCTCTTGGTTGAAGTGTCGCACAAACCTTTGCTAGCCTTGGTGAGTCCATTTAGCTTGGGTGAAGGCACCCTCTTTACAAAATATGACTTTTGTCTTTTAACAGGTTTTTAAAGGCACTTGAAGCAGCAGTATTTGTAAATACATCCGCCTTCTTGTTAACTGTCAGTAAGGAATGACGCTGCTAACGCGCCGCCAATGGCTCAAGCTCAAAGCCAGATGGGAAATATTACAAAAAAGTAAATTTTTTGGAAGAAAAAATATCGCACAGTAGTCATAACCAACGGAACACATTTTCATTTCAAGAAACTCAGATTTGTTGAGGCTAAGGAGATTTATCACATCACTGTTTTATTTAAAAAGAAAATATATTTTAAATGGACGTGGCCAGGAAGTTCCGGTTTGTAGAAGCCGGACATTATCCAACATGTTGCACAAGGTAAATCACACTAAGTTTTTTGGGGGGTTTTGTTTTATTATTTTACTGTGCAGTTACTTGTGTTTTCATTTATTTAACTTCATGTTAAATTAGGTGAAGCTGAAACACTATAAGTGTGGTTGGTTACTGGGATAGTCAGGACTAGTCTTAGCAGACTTCAGTATTTTCCCACAGTTTCATGCTCTGACTCAGGTTTTGCACCAAAGGACCTATGAAGCAAAACTCACATGTGGCAACTAGTATTAATGAGGTGAGATCAGCTGTTAGCAATAATACCAAGCAGATGAGTGGACTAATTAGAGGTTTTGGCACAGTGATATGTCTGAACATTGGAATGTAAAGCATAGTTGACTAATGATGCAGTGTTTTCACATAACTGTGTGTTTGTATGCAGATTAAGTAGAAGTGTATTCATTTAAACGGAGACCTCAGTGATCTCCGTTGTGTTTGAAAAACTATTTTTTTGGAGTATGTTGAAAAATTTAGACTTTTGCTGTGGACTAAGGAGAAAACGTGCTGTGTGCTGGGAAGCTGGAGGAGTGAATTAGCCAACATGCTAACAGGCTGTTCAGCTGCTTGGTTTGTTGGCATCCAAATCCTATAAATGTGTGATTAAAACTAAACTTTTTTAGCTAGTTTAACGCATACTAGCTACAGTCGTGGTTCATTTTCCCAGTAACACACCTGCCAGAATAGCCTCCTCACTTACACCGATCAGCCACAACATTCTGACCACTGACAGGTGAAGTGAATAACATTGATCATATTGGTACTATGTGATGTTCTGCTGGAAAACCCTGGATTTTGACATCCGTGTTCACGAGACTTAGACACCCAAATAAACACTGTCCCACAACAAGCACACTCCCTCATGCAAATGGAAATCCCCAATGTCACTGGCCTACCCCCGCAAGAAAATGCACCTTACCACATCAAACAATCAGGAACATGTTGAGGAACATGACAATGGCCCAACATGTTGATTTGACCTCCAAACTTCCTACACCCCATTCTGCCAATATTAGGCAGGTGGTCATAATGTTATGTCTGATCAGTGTATTTATCTCCATGCAACACTGGTCCTGTTTCTGTGACATGCGCAGTAGATATTCTACCAAACTAGATGGTACAAACTGATAAAAATATGCCTTACTCATGGATAAAGTGAAGCTTCTACTTATTTCCCCGCTCTGAACCCTGGAAGGTGTAGTCCATCTATTTCATTGTAACAGTGAATATTTTTCTAAACATGTTTAACTGTAATCTCTTGAACAATTTACTGTTATTTTACTTAGAAATTACAGATAATAAGTCAAATCACAGAAAAAATGCGTTCATTGCTAACTGTGAGATAACAGGTCAAAGCTATTAATAACATTCACATTACAACATAACATCCATTTTTCTGGTAGCCTTGCTGACATATTTTCACCATTTTTTCTTTGTTTTCTACAGTATATATGCAAATGAAGACATCAAACAAAGGTATGTGGAACCAGGTTGTGAAAGTATTTAAAATCATTATTTAATGATTTTATACATTCACCCTCTTCATAGCTTAGAATAATTCCAATAGCAGATGTTGATTATTACTGTAACAAATTGATCAAATGATTGTACACTGTGGGACGTTTGGCATTTTTGATTGTACATCGTAAAATTGTCATACAAATATTGCTGCACATCTGGCAGCACTGGGTACGATAGATTCCAGGGTTCCTGCGGTTTTCTGTCACTACACATCAAAATGTGTTCGGCTTATGATAGAATCACACTAAGTTGTAATCAGTTTGTTCCTTCAAGCTGAACTGAATCACTGATCTCCATTTTTTATTCTATGTCTGTGTAATGCTCTAAGATTAAAGAGTTTTCATTCGTCACATGCTCATTCAGTATGTACAGTCAAATGCAATGTGACTGTTCTCAAGGTTGTGCAACGGCAATAAGACATTATAAAAAGAGCAATTATTTAAAAACAATAAAAAAGCCAGAATGTTATAAAAAATAAATAGGTAGAAAATGTAATGCTAAGTGCAGTATACATTGTGCAGGAGTGCTTTAGTAGAAGGCCCCTGGACTACTTCTTCTAGTTGACTGGTTGTATTGTAGCTACCAAAAAGTGACATAAAAGATCAATTTGAAAACTGCTGCATTTAAAAATGAACATTTTATGAGAAGAATGTCAATAATGAAACCAAAATGAGCTCTAATATTGCTCTGGGGGCTCAATGAAAGATTCTTAATTGAGCATTGTTCGCTTTTTTGTTCAAATTGTGGGACTTCTACATTTCATTAAATCCAAAGAAAAAATCTCTTGCAGGTAATCCTACTGTTGATTAGGTCCTTAACATTTTCTTGATTTATTAAGAGCACTGTCTAAGGTTTTTAAAATTGCGTTTAAATACATTTTGCTCTAGTGGCTTTATTTTTTTTATTGCAGTCAATCTTGGCTCATTTAGACAGCACAATTTGCACAGTGGCAGAAATCATAAAAAGTCAAATTAATGCCTGAATGTGTAATAATATAGCCGATTAAGGTAGGAATCAAGACAAAAAGTAGCAAATTAAAAAAAACACAGAGTGCGTGATTAATAGTCGCAATAAAACAAGATCAAAACAAAACATAATTCATAAAACTGATACTGAAGTTTCTGTTCCACAGTTCAGGGGCATCGATTCCAGCAGTTAGAAGGACCTTTAGAAAGGGCGCTACAATAATGGAGTCCACTTCTTATGAAAGCGGAGACAAGTTTTTCTGGATCGTGTTGAGTTAACATTTCTGAAATAATAGAAAGTAGTTATGATGATCTTTCCCTGAGAGATAAAAGTCAGCTCAGGGTCTTTAATTACACCCAGTCCTTCTACTTCTGTCTGTACTTCTGAAGCAAGATTCTGTTGCTGATCAATTCCCTCTTAGATTTAAGGGCCATGAGTAAAGATTTGTCGTTAACAATTTATTCCTCGTTCATGTATTAAATATCAAGAAGGGCCCAATAACAGGGAGTACAGCAGGACTGCATGAGAGGATTCAGCAGAGATGTGCAGCTGTGTGTCTGCTGACATCATGTACGTGCTTCATCCAGGAATGAGAAGAGCAGCGATCCGAGACGACTCCCTCGTGAAACACCTGAAGATAACCACACTGATACCTGATACTACCACTGATATCAGAGCGAAACCAGCCAGCAGTCCCTCAGAGGTTCGTCCAGCTCTCGAGACGATACTCAGGATGCATCTGTTCAGGTTAGATTTCTTAAAGACCCTCTCCAGTGAAAATGTAGTTTTTTACCTTGTTAAAATGTCCATATGGTGTTTTTTATATATGCCGGAAGACACATCATGAGCAGAATAAGCTGTCAGTTGCATGGCTGGGAATTTCCACCCTGGAGCTGCACTGCACTGATGACAGCCTCAAAAACACAGATTCAGAGTTTTATATTTACCAAACATAAGAAACCAAACCTGTCAACCTGCAGAGTGAAGCTTTCTGTGCTCTTCTTCTTCTTTGTAATTGATTTCTAGTTCAAACTTGTGTGACTGAATTACTCCAATATTCCAACTTGCCATTGTTTGGCATTAAGTAGTTTTGCTGTGTTTGAGCGGAGTTGTGGGGGAGCTGGTGTGCTCGAGGTGTCGAGGGGTGCATTCTAGAAGCAGAAACAATATAGAGCAAGATCTACACCACTTTAATGCAAGACTGGATTATTTTCAGGGTAAAAGCCTTTTCAATATGTAACACTGATGCACAGAAATGAGTTTTTAGAAGTAAATCAGTGTCAAATATATCCAACATGTGATTTAAGATGCAGTTAAAAATCTTTGTATGGAGCAGACCAGTCTGGTACATTGAGTTTCTCACCAACCTCTTCAGGAGTAATCAAGAACTTATGATTCATTATGTCTTAAGAGACTGTCTGAGTCTGGAACAATCCCAGAACTGATTCTTGGAATTTTGCGGGTGAAGATTTTGGCAGCCTTCACAGGAGTTTACACTGGGTCACATTTAGACACAGGGAGAGAAGCCCTTACTCAGAATGTTCATCTTCCAATTTCAGTGTAAATAAAAAAGGAACAAAAACTCCATTATAAATAAATCATCATTAAAAAACAATGTTAGTCATTAACAACATTGGAAACCTGAGAGGAGTCATTTGCTTTAATGTACAGTGTCATGCATCATTTTAAAACTAGCATATAATAAAGATGTAATCAAAATGTAATCAAGTAATCCTTGAACATGTAGCTGTATTCTAATTACAAGTTTTTCAAATGTAATCTGGGCTGATTAAAGGTACTTTCATGTAATCTGATTACATCATCCAATCTGTAGCTCCTCAACCCTGGTATGGAAGGTTTTTCAGAATTTTCTGTGAGCTGCTTCGATTAATTGATTAGTTGTCCACTATTAAATCCATTGCCAGCTATTTTGATAATCAATTAATGTGTTTGAGTAATTTTTTAGGAGAAATAAGCCTAAATTTTCTGATTCCAGCTTCTTAAATGTGAACATTTTCTGGTTTCCTTCCTCCTCTACACAAGTAAACTGAATATCTTTGGGTTGTGGACAAAACAAGACATTTGAGGACGTCATTCTGGGGTTTGGGAAACACATTGTACATTTTTTCTCACATTTTGTAGACCAAATCTACAAAATCTACCATTTAATCAAAAACATAATAAGCAGATTTATGAACAGTATAAATCATCATTAGTTGCTGCCCTCATTTACACTCAGTCTTTAGTTAGATTCACATCTGTAATTAAAAAAAACTTTTGAAGGAGACACTTCCTCAAAGCGAGAAACACAAACATGCACTAAAGTGTTACACAGACTTAAACCATGTGATGAGACTGAAAATACGAATATTGCAGATAATTTGTCCTAAAAACTGTAGTTTCTGTTCCAGCTCCGTTAAAGTGCGTAAAAAGGAACAGACTGACTCATCCGGCATTGTTGTGTACACCTGGATGCTTGGGTCTTACTTGATTTATTGCTATTATCAGTCAATCAAAAGTGAAGAGCTTACAATATGAACATCCCAACTACCAAACAGAGCACATGCATTTAATTGTGTTAAATGCCTTTTTAAACAAGTCAGATCTTCTAGTAATATCATTAGAGATGCAACAATTATTCAATTAATCAATACGTTGTCGACTATTAAATTCATCTGCAATTATTTTCAGTATTTTTTAAGGACATAACTAGAAATGATCTAATTCCAGCTTCTTACATGTGAATATTCTCTGGTTTCTTTCCTCCTCCATGACAGTCAGCTGAATAGCTTTGGGTTGTGGGCAAAACGAGACATTTGAGGACGTCATCTTGTGGTTTGGGAAACACAATCTACATTTTTCACCATTTTCTGACATTTAATAGATCGAACAACTAATCGATTAATCAAGAAAATGACTGAAAGATTAATCAGCAATGAAAATAACCAATAGTTTCAGCCCTGATTTACATGTCAGTCTTTAATTCGATGAACATCTGTGATCAAGACCTTCCTCCAAACCAGAAACACTTCCCCACAATGCACTGTGGACGTGGTACATAGACTTAAGACATGTGGTTGGACTGAAAATGTGAGTATTGCCATCAGTTTGTTCTAAAAATTGTAGTTTCCTACCAGCTCTGCACACGTCCAAATATATAATCTTACTGCTTATGTGCTTTAAAGCTAATAGAGTGACTCATCTGGCATTGTTCTTTACACCTGGATGCCTGTGTAACACTTTAATTGCTAGCATCAGTCAGAAGGGAAGAGCTTCCAGTATGAGCATACTAACTACTCAGATTTTCTAATAATATCATTAGAGGTGCAACAATTAGTCAGTTTGAGTTGTGAACCAATAAATTAATTGGCAACTACTTTCAGTATTTTTTTAAAGGCACAAAGTAGACATAGTCTAATTACAGCTTCTTAAATGTAAATATTCTCTGGTTTCTTTCCTCCGCTATGACACTGAACTGAATATCTTCAGGTTGTGGACAAAACAAGATGTTTGAGGACGTCATGTTGAACTTTGCGAAACACTGATTGAAATTTTCCACCATTTTTTGACCTGACACCAAAACAACTAATCAAATAATTGACTAAATAATCAAGATTAATTGGCAATGAAAACATTCTTCAGACTCTTCTGATTATTCATCCATCGTGATATTTCACCTGTTTTCCTCTTAATCCTGACTGTGTGATCGGAGGCTTGTCTTAATTCTCGCTAAAGTCGTATTATGCAAATGAAAGTCTCTGATTGTGACCTCAATCTTCATGTTTTTAATCACACTGTGGAATTCATATCTCTGAGCTGAGGCTGCTGGAAATGTAAAAACAGCAGCTTGACATGAAACAAAAAAAAAGCCCTTCTCCCTGAGGAAACACCCCACTCTCTAAGTGAGCAATAAATCTGGCACTTAGGGGAAGTTTTCACTGTTTGTGTGTGTACTTGAGCGTGTAAATGTGCTCAGTGTCTTCAAGTCCGTCGCCTCCAGAGCTGTCAAACGCCGCCGTGACATCCGCACCCCTCGACCCCTGCGACTCCTGTTTTGTTCTCGGCTCTCCGGGGGCCCCCCTCAGATGTCCGTCCTCCACCGCTGACATCCCCCCCAAGTCGTCCCCGATTCCTCCACACCATCCACCCCGGTAGCCTTTGACCTCCGCGGCACCTCTGCCTCTCTGCAGCGCTGCCCCTCTGCATTCCAGCACAGGCGCTGAAACCCGAGCCGGCGGTGAGCTCATCGGCCCGGCCGCGGAATCAAGAGCTAAATGATACCAAAAAACGGGAGAAAAAACCCGGCGAGGGGGCGAGGCAGCCTCGTCGGAGCGAGACAGGTCTGGAACTGGTTCTGTGTGTCTGTTTCGCCGGGGCTCCTCGGGGGGTTAAGTTACACCAGAGAAAGCGAAGGAGGAAGAGGAACTGCTCTTTGAATTCTCTCTGCTTTTGTCTGCCTCACTTTCCCTCCCTCCTGACTGAGTGGTGCCTTCAGTTTCCTCTTGACACACTCCAGCGAGCCCACCGCCCTCCATCCAGGCTTTCTCAAGTTAACGAGCCCCGTCGGTCTCGTCGTCGGGCCGGGATGTGAAGGGAAACGCCGTGAGGTCGCGCTCTCCACTCTCTCAGCGCCTCTGTTCCTCCCTGACCCTGCCATGACCACCAAGTGTCTAAAGACGGTAAGTGTCTCTCTTCTTTTTTTTAAGTCGTCTGCCAGACTGAGTGAGTTTCTGTGTGTGTGTCTTTTTTTCCCCTCAAAGCTGCATCTCAAATGTCACATCTTCCAAATCATTGTGATTCAAGTCTCACATTGTGATGAGCACCATTAAGATGCTTAATCACTGCAAACATAATTAAACCAATCAGTGTCTCTCTCAAGCTGAGTTTGAGGGAAGAAGGCTGCAGTGGATGTTGGAGAAAAAAGAGTTTTTTTAGCCGGGAGCATCTCCAGCTGAAAGCAAAGATGAACTTTTAAAAGTTTTAAGAGTGCCATTAGATAAACCTTCTCACCCATGCATTATTCATGGCTGCCATGTTTCTTTCTAGTTCACTGCCTGTTGTTTGCCGTGTCTCTTCCCTTGACCTCCCGCGCTTGTCTTGTCGACCTTTGGGGGCGACGAATCCCTCCGAAGCAAACTTTTTAAACGGCGTTGATGATTTTAATGGCTGGCCCTACAGGAGGCTCTGAACTTTAAAAAAAAAAAGGTTGAGTACACTTTATTATTATTTTTCTTTTTAAAAAAAGCAAGATAAAAGAGTGCGTCCTGTCTCAGAGGGTTGTTTCAAAGAATCCAGAGCAGTGTAAAGGACCAAGTTTACATTTGGAAATCTGCCACAGGCTGTAGAAAAGCAATTGGAAATAATTGCGAGTGTTCCGGCGATAACTTTTAAAACAGTCTGAGGTGAAACAGGAACAATTATCCCTAACATCTTTTTTGCAGTGGTCTCATTATTTAAATGGGTGTGAAGTCCTCCACCGGCTCTCGCAGGTAAACACGGCACATTTCTTGGGAAATAATGACATCTCTATGATCAAAAGCTTTTTATATATATATATATATTTTATTATTATTATTTATTTATTTCTGCTGCGCCAGGAAAAGCTGCCCCGAATGCACTCAATTTACAAAGCTGTTTTATTCACGGCTTTTTACTTAACACGCCGAATCCCAGACCACGGCTGCCAATGGATGAGATTAATGAGTAAACATTACAACGCACAGAGAATAGCGGCGCGCACCTCTCTGGCGTTTACATGTGACCTCTAACATTTAATTATCTTCATACATTCGCCGTTAACTCCATATTTTACAGTAGCAGCAGGATATTTGCTGCAGCTGCTGCTTTTCTCTCTCTCACACAGCGAGAATAGTGTTCATGCAGTCGAACAGCGAACAAGTGAAGGGTTGGAGCTGGTTCATGCTGAAAGGAAATATTCCCCCTCACCTGTGTCAGTACACCTGTCACTTTACAGGTTTATAAAGTAACCCTCTATAAATGTATTCAATCATGCAATATTGTTTTTTATACAACTGAACCTTAAATTTTGGCCAGTTTGGTCAAGTTTGCAGTCATGCATGAGGCAGCTATAGGGTTAGGGGTATTATTTTTATTGTTATACTGTATTTAAACTTTTTAAATACTCTTTTTATTGCAAAATACCAGCTCTATCTATCCATCCATCCATCCATCCATCCATCCATCCATCCATCCATCCATCCATCCAGTACCTCAAGCTGATTATTTCAACAGTTTATACATAAATTCAAGATCACTATTTCAGATGTTTGTCCCTCCTTAGCTAACTTTAACTCATATTTAACCCCATTATTCTTGGGTCATTATTTCTATAGGTGTAGCGCTGCAGGACCAACTTTCTTCCCCAAGCGAGGAAACAGAATATTCATAGTTCACATAATCCAGTTGAAATTCACATCCATTTTTCAAGTGCTAGAAGATCCAATCATCACTAAACCATATGCCAATGCCGAAGATCCAAAACCAACAAATGGTCAGAGTTGTCGTTTGGACATTTAAGGTGTGTTGACTGATTCACAACTAGTGCACTGAGCACCGTCCAAGAAAACATTCCGCCTCGAAAGTTGTCCATAGCTGCCAGTTGCCTTTTTAAGTGGTTTAACTATTGAAGATGAAAATGCAGCAAAGTATAAAACGGTATTAATACAATAAAATAACTTATTAAACTTATTTGAAGCCATTATTTACGACTTTTTTTCTTTTAGCTTTGTCCTCATTAATAATGCTGGAGTCCATCAGGTTTGGCCTCTAAAGTCAAGTTGCAACACATTTATTTTCAGAAAAGCCTTCATCATGGGCCAACAGTCTTCCATTAAACAGTCATTTGACCTACAACAAGACACTAAGACGTTATGGATATAATTCTTTAGATGGGAGTGTTAGGATGTTGTTTTTCTAAATGAATGAGTTGCAACATGGTGACTTTAGTAACTATTCATTTAGTCAGTCTAACGTTTAATCCTGTGGTCAGTTCTAGTTGACTGATGTCTGTGAACTTGGTTACACAAACTTCAAAACAAGTCACAACTTAACTGTGTACATGTGCCAAAGGTGTGCTGCGGTATTTAAACAAATAGAACAACACCTGTCTTTATTGTAGGTGTTTATCTGCTCTATTGAACTATTTGAACCAGTATCCATAACCTTTACCCACTTACTTCGCTATTCATCTATTATTTTTGGTCAGTGGTTAAATGTTTATCTTCTCTTAGCTAATGATTTCAGCTTTTTCCCCATTATCCTACTTTTATCCTACATTTACTAGTAATATTTAATTATAATATATAGTATATAATACTGTAGGGCTTTAACTTTAATATTGAAATTGTTTCGGTAAAATGCAACATTTCCTTTGGCTCAACATGTGTTGTCTTAAACGGGCAATTTAAATAACACTAGCTAGATAGATAGAAACTTTATTAATCCCTTGGGAGGGAAATTGTGGATTATTATGTTACATTATATTCTTATTTAAAATGTTTCCCCCTCTCTTAGCTATTTTTTCCAAGCTATATCAGTTAGCTATATCAGCTAAAATGTAACTTTTTTTGTATAATTATCTCAAATATTTATGCTAACTAGTTCAACCATTATCTATAAACTTTAGCCCATTGTTACAGCTGTTTATGTATGATTTTTCGCAAACTATTGCAAATACTTACCATTTATTTGCCAACTTTAGTACGTTTAGCTAATCTTTTGAAATCTTTTCTTGCTTACTAACAAATTTTAATGCAGTTTAGTTGCTAATTTCAACAATTTTTGCACTATTTCAACTTTTTTTCCCCCATTAGCTTACTTTTAGCTATTTCAGCTGTTTTTGGCTAACTATTTCAGTTGTTTACCCTCTCTTTGCCAACTTTGTTACATTTAGCTCATTTTTTGACATCTTTTATTGCTTGCTAACTAGTTTTCATGCAGTTTGATTGATAATTTCAACAGTTTATATGCTATTTCAACCTTTATCCATTAGCCTACTTTTAGCTAATTTTTTTTTTTTACATATTTTCTTGCTTGCTAACTAGTTTTAATGCAGTTTAGCTGCTAATTTCAAAAATGTATTAAATAACTATTTTAACTTTTTTCCATTAGCTTACTTTTAGCTAACCATTTCAGCTGTCTACCATTTTTGGCTATCTATTTCAGTTTCTTACCTTCTCTTTGCCAAATTTATTACTTTCAGCTCATTTTTGACATCTTTTTTTGCTTACTAACTAGTTTTTATGCAGTTCAGTTGATAATTTTACAGACTATTTCAACCTTTAGCCATTAGCCTACTTTTAGCTAGTTGTTTTTGCTAGCTCTTATTTTTGGCTTGTTATTCCTCTTCGCCGACTTTATTACTTTTAGCTTTTACTTTCATCACTTTGTTTGACATAATTTCTTGTTTGCTAACCAGTTTTTGTGCAAACTTTAATAAAACGTATGTTTTTAGGTGTAATCATTCACTGATTTTTATCACAATAATTAACATTACAACAAAAATGTTATCACAGCTTTTACTTATTTAAAAGTGGCTCTATAACAAAGTAAAAATATTGAATTAGAAATAATTTTACCGCATTCAAAGTCAAAATATTACCAGCTAAACCAAAATTTCACAAATAAAAGTACTTGGTATGAAGGTAGAATGGCTCCTGTCGGTACATTCATATGCATTTTAAGTAAAGAGGGATTGATATTTAAGCAGCATTTTATTGGTGCAGTTGGTCAAGGTGGAGCTAGTTTAATATAATTTATATAGGTCATTTCTATTTTGTTGTTGCAGTTTATCCACTGTCATGTTTTTTGCTTTTCTCTGTTTAAATCATCGCAAACTGCACGCATCTGTAATGAAATTAAATGTTAGAAGAGAATCTCTCATTATGCACTTAAAATCTAAATCTGTGAAATAGCTGGTAGCTTTGTCATAAATGTGTCCATTAATTCTTCCTTAATTGAGTTGGAGTGGTCGTGTGAAGTATGAACCAAACCGAAATGACATCTTCTCAAATCTGCAAAATTTCCCACATCATCATTAATGCAGAAGTTCTAGCAAATATGTTACTAATGTGTCCTGGTGAGTGACAGCTCAACAGGCGCCTTTTTGAGGCGTAGGGGTTTAAAAGTGCCAAAAGTGAGCTCTTTCACCTATAATTGCTTTAGGGGACAGGCAGGTAGTCAGAAACAGTTTCATACATTTAGGACATGAATGAGCACAGTCGACAGCTGGAATGTGTTTTTTTGTGCGACGTGGGGGAAAGAAAGAGGCTCGGATTCAAGCGTCTGGTTCCAAACTGTCCATTTGAAGACATTTAATGCTGAGAATTAAAATCACTTGACGTTATTTTGACAAGAGGAATGACTCAGCCTGTCTTGAGAGTATTAGAAATGAATAAGGGAATGAAAAACATGGTTGGACCTTTTTAGGGGGGTGTGAGAATTTTTAAACAGTCCTCTTAAATTATT
Organism: Dascyllus trimaculatus; assembly: GCA_024666655.1. Taxonomy (NCBI): domain Eukaryota; kingdom Metazoa; phylum Chordata; class Actinopteri; family Pomacentridae; genus Dascyllus; species Dascyllus trimaculatus. The sequence goes on from CM045455.1 coordinate 24,986,841, forward strand.
CTCTCATTTAGAAACTTGCTAGAAATCACCAGACAGAGCAGCGAATCCCCAACAAGCCCAAACCTGTTGTACTGTAGAGTCAGCTGACGGCAGCAGACAACTGAAGGCATAAATCAGGCGTCTAGTGGCGCTGGACGTGGCCTGAGGACAGAAACTCAGATATGCAGCAGTGAGAAAGGCCTGACAAAAGACAGAGTGAAGACCGTGGACTGGTTCTCTTGCCAACTGGGAGATCCAACACAAGGAGAAGCTTGTTCTTGCACTGTTCTCTGGACACACAGCCTCTCTTGGATGAAAGAAAAATAGAGCCGAATACCAGAGGATAATGTGATTATAGGCAAATAGGAGAATGGAGGTTAATTGGAGTTAAGTGTCTATAAAAAACGACTCTATATATACATCTTCCTGCCAGCAGGGCTCAAATTCTTCCTGCCTGCTTTAAAATAAACAGAACTCAATAGTTCTGAAAGAATGTTGTGAGTGTATATTTTCTGAAGGTAATACCTGGACACTCGCAGCACGGTCATTAGATTATAGTTGGGGGCTTAGACATTGGAATAACATGAAGACCGATGTAAAAAACATGAAGCTGCAATAAGTGACCTCACACGTGTCTGGAGGTCGAACCGAGCGAGTCGCCCCCTTGATAAATCCACCAATAGCCGTTTTCATCAAACGCTCATAATCTCCTGCTCGTGACTGCCGGCGTTTATGTGGAAGCTGTCATTCAGAGAGACAGAGCGCCATCGCAGAGGTGCAAACACTCACCTTGACCTCTGAGAGATGACCAGAGTGGAACAAGTGAGGAAAAAACCCACACATTCGCACGCCGACATCATCGGCGTTTCGTTAAACGCGCCTCAGCATCAGAGGTGACAAATTATTTTTTTCCACATGAATCACGCGGCGTTTACCAGCATCTTTGATTTGTTCTTTACAGAGCGGTTAAAGAGGAAAATCACAGCTTTGATTGCTGCAGTAACGATGTTCTGCAAAAGCTCTGCAATTCAAACCACTTAGGCACAAAGAAACCCCATAAACATCCAGAGCAGACGTTTGAATCTGGCTCGTGTGCCCTTCTCTGGATGGCAAAGACCCAGCGGCTGCCACACCGTAAACAGCAAATGGCATTATTAGATTATTTCGCTGGTTTGAAATAAAATTGGAGTTGTGGAAAACATGACTACGGAATGCAGTTGATTGGTCAAACACTGTAATTAGTGAAAAAGAAGCCTGGCATAATAACGCTGACTACATTAGTGTCTTCCAGGTGATGTGGTTTGTTTTCTTGGTTACTGTAATTTGATTTATGCCGGATCAGTGCAGACAGACTTTACTTCTTCTAATCTGCAGTGTTGTGATTGGAATCTCAGAGTAATATACCGAGCACTGAGCCCAGTTCAACCCTGTGATACGCCATCAAAGTCTGCACAGACTTCCATCCTTTGAAACCCACGCAGCTAAATCAGCTGAGAGATTTCCTCCAGCCAACTGACGATTAGACAGAGTAGATCAAATTGTGATGAGTCATTTTGGGTTATCTGTGGCACTCAGAGAAATGTACCAGCCATTAAATATCTTTACAAGGCTCTCAAGGCAAGTGTACATCACATGTTGCAGTACTGTGGAGTCGGATATGGACTGTATATAAAAGATGGATGATGTGAAGAGTGAAGCCAGAAGTGCCTTAAACCTGCATTCTTTCTCTATTCAACTCCCCTGGTTATCTGATTGTATAGAAGTCTATAGGAGAATGAGCCAACTTCTCTTTGATCTGCTGGCACAGGAAACATTTTCCTAACAAGTTTATGGTCTCAATTGCTGGTTTAAACGGTGATGATTTTGTAAATTTAAGTTTCATTTATAATTTATAAAACAGGCGATAAATCAAAGGATGTTTTAGGTCAGAGCTACCTTGTGATCGATAGGTCACCACCATATCGCCATTGTTGATGCCCTTGTTTCCAAGTTCACCAAACCAAAATGGCGACGGCCACATTCCAAACAACCTTCGAAGTGGTTGCTTACAAAAACCAATGGGTGATACCATGTTTGCTACGTCCATCTTTGATGTGCATTCTATGGCATTGACACTGATTTTGTCATATTGACCCCTAAAGTGACACTTAATATACCAACCTTGGTACTACCTTTACTAGAGCTGTCATGATATCAGATTTTCACTACACAGTTATTAGGACCCAAAGAATTGATGATATTATCATGATGTCTATAGAAACATTTTTGGGAAAAAATGTGTATCTTTTCCAGCGTGACTTTTTTGTGCAGCATTGTGGAAGTAGCTAGCTAGCTTGTTCCTGTGTCCTATTTTTCCTGTTTTTTGTATGTTTTATGGCAGGTTTTAACCAGCATCAAGGTGCAAAAGCTAGTGTTGGAGTGTCAACCGCATAGTTACTGGCACTGTCTTATTTTTAAGATTATAATATGTGTATTATTACCATGATATCCATAAGTCATTTTTAAAGTATCATAGTTGTTATCTAGGCCGATATACAGCGACACACCCTACTTACACTGTACCTTAGTTGTGCTACAGTATGTCTGTGCTGATTCTTAGTCATCCAAGTCATGGTAATCCTAAGAGCTTCAGTAGAACGCAACTGGACTTCTATTTTTGGTTCTTGAAGATGTTTTAGCTCTCATACTCATTCCTCACCTCTATTTCCTTACTAATTATCATAATACTAGACACATGCCAAATTGCTGTGATACTATTTGCTGTTTTACTGTCTTTCAAACCATAGTACCAACAAGTGCCACTGCAGCATGTTAATATGACATAATGTCATCTGAGATACTGTCATACTAGTTTCTTATGGGCATAAAGAAAGATTCAAACTTTAAAAATCAGCTCATTTATCATCATAATTCAAAGCGACTTTAATATATTGCATTAGCTCAGTGAGAAAATGTGAGCACTGTCTTGCCATTTTGTGCGGTGCTGTGCCGTCCGTGGAGGAGAAGGCTGACACACATGTTTTATGGCCTGTAAGCAGAGCCGTTCCTGTTTGCTTTGGATCCTTCTGAAAGCAGCCAAAAAAGCATCAGTGAATGCCAGCCAGAAGGGCTGCCAGCAGGCGCACAGCACACAACACAGAGCTCCACTCCTTGATTTCCAGCCTCAACCACACTGAACTTTTAACAGGCTTCATGCTGCTGACGCATTCAGGACTCGGTCGCTCCCCATCCACCCTCATCCTGCCATCTTATCTTAGATTTTATGTTCACACCTCATAAAAACTCAATTTGTCTCTCAAAGTTCGTCTTTAAGAGGGAAATCTCTGTTGTCATTTACAAGCGATGCTACATTTGGTGTCCCGGTGTGCTTTGTGGCTGTAGAGCTGTTACACACACACTCCGGCTCATGGAGCAGTTTCCTAGAATGAAAACAGAAAAGCGCAGATTAGATAAAGAACGGAGATGAGTCCTCTCATACTTTCACACTGGAGCAATAGTGGCGATGCGGGCAGCATCACAAACCAGGAATGTTTGTATGTTCATCTACAGCAGTGCTGCCAGAAAGCACATTTGCTGTACTGTACAATTTTAGGGTGCTTGAGCATTTCCATTTTCTGCTGCTTTCTCCTACTCCATAGCATTCCACTGGGAATATGGTATTTTTTTACTGCACATTTATTCGACAGCTTGAGCTATTTTTCACATTAAGATCTCGGCCTTTGTGACTTGTAACACCATAAAAAAGTTTCCAGTTGGAGCTCCTTGTTCCTTTCTGACGGCTGACAGCTGTCCAAAATGAACTTTCTCTTTTCCCCTTCTTCTTCCACATTAAAGGTCATTTGCGGGGTACTGGCATTAAAACAGTCTACATTTACAAAGAACATAGTTCAGCTCTTGTTTATGTATTTAATGCTCTATCTCCTTCCACTGATCTGTCAGTCCAGGTGAGAGACGCTCACCCTCAGCGATCTAATCACACACATTTTTAGTGACATTACTGAAGACAAAGACCCTTTAACTGCCACTTTTCTTGTGTCTTTAAGGTTAAATTTGGGCTTTTTTGCGTCATTCAATTGGCACATTCGCATCAGTGCTCCATTCACCCAATCTGAGTCAACTTCCAACTCAGTTTTTTCAGTGTGTTTCTCTTTAATGATCTGATTCTTTGGAAAAGATGCCATTCTAATACTGGGCTCAGACTGCAGGAGTTTTAGGCAGATTTACTCCCGTTTCACTGCTCCTGATAATCAGTGGAGAAATCTGGTCTGGGATCTTGGTTTGAGCCAATGTTTGGCTCAGAATATTGGTAGTGTTACTGCTCGTAGACTCATAGGAGCCACCCGATAATACCAAATATGTTAAACATATTTACTGAGTTCAAATCCGGATGACTACCTTGATGTTAATGTTAGCTACGGATATTAAAACTGACTGATGCTGTTCATTAGAAACCTGGCCTTCGGTTGGGAACCACTGGACTAAACTACCAAACTGCATTAAAAAAAACTGAAAATCTGGCAGCAACTGTGCCTGAAAAAATACAGTAAAAAACACTGGAATACTGGAACATCCAAGAACTTTTTTATTAATGGTGAAAATAACAGCAAATATCTGGAACATATGTTTCATTTTTAACAGATTTAAATACAGTACAAATACAAACAAATATTCAAGTCAAATATTGTAAAATATACAATATATATACATCACCTTACTAGATATTAGGTGCAATTTGACAAATTTGGGGAGTGTTTAAAATAACAGTTATTATTTGCCATTTTTTATCCTTAATATAGTTTTTTTTAATAACACCAAATATCTGTTCAAAAGTGATATTTTTGCAAATTAAATGCAGTGAAAACTGGTGTAATTTCACCGTAACCATTTGTAAAAATACAGATTTTTTTTTAAACTTGGACACTATGGACAGTTTTGACCATGTAAATAATATTATACTTCTGAAAATAACAGTAAATATATATTTTAAAACTGTTTTTACAGTGTAATTAAAACTATGTTTACCTGGATTGAGCCAAGCCCTGCTTACGTTGATGCATCAGTAATGACAATATAATAACACCTTATACACAAACGATACGCTTTAGTTCTTCTGCAGAGCAACTACTTTTACTTTTGATGCATTAAACACATTTTGCTGATAGTAATTATGTGAATTAAACCTTTTACTTGAAATGGAGTAGTTTTCCTGGTACCAAAGGACCGGATCGGAGCTGAATATCTCCCAACATCTGGAACAAACATATCCACATGCATGTGAAGACACAGCAGCTGAATAACAGCAGGGGTTTATATTGAGGATCCATCTGTGACACAGTAAACCAAAGGTAGTTTTTAAAAGTGATGGCGAGTCCACAGCTGGACGACAAGGCTTCTAGATGTATCTGTCCCAGACATTCTTGCAGTATTTTACTCGTACTTTTACTTCAGCATCAGATCCAGGTAATCTTCCCGAGCAGCTTGGTGTGATGTCACCGTCATGTGTTCTGCGTTATGCCCTGCGACTGACGTAAAGGACAGTTTCAAATCCAATTTAAGTGGCTTTGGGCTCCGTCACTCAAAATTTGATTTGAATCAGATTTCAAGCCACCTACAGTATGACGAAGTTGTGTTTCTTTTCTTTTTTTTGCCATCCACACTTTTTTTTAGAAAAGCAATCTGATTCCAATCTGGATATGCCAAAAAACCTGATTTATGTTGCCATTCTGAGCTCAACCGAGCGCCCGTCATTTCTACTCTCCACTTCTGTCATTCTATCAGCTCTGTCTTCACCTGTTTACCAGCCAGTGTGACTTCATCCCCCTGCTTTTGTTGTTGCAATATTTAAACTTGTGACTCAGTAATGCGGGTGAGAACAAAGGTCTAGTTGACACAATACACCAGCTAACCTTCCAAACTAAACAGCACGCAGACGTGATGCAACTCCCTGCCCCTCCCACCGTCAAAGTTCCTCACCCGTGGCAAAACTCGCAGCATAACATCCTGAAATGAAGCGATCCTCTCATGTGGGAGAGCATCTAATCATTTTGTTTATATGTACTGCTTTAATACCAGCTGATACATGATTCATTCTCAATAAAAAAGAGTGTTATGAAGCTGCCCATCCAGGCTCCCCTCCCTCCTGCTCTGCTTTCACTCATGCTCACTTCTCTTTGGATATGTGTCTTGTTGTTTGCACGCGCTCCTTTTCAACCTGTCTACATAAATTGGTTTTCGCTGCCTCCTTGTTTATTGTATGTCTCCGCGTCGCACGGAGACTCTTCACTTCTGGCACTCTACACCATTATTTTCCTATTTTGCATGTCGCTTGCTGAGTTAGCTCACGCTGTCAGCTGCCTGCTGAGTGATACATTCCCCTCTATCTCCAAGAGCTTCACAGTAATTGCTAGGTAATTGTTTGTCCAGTTTATGCGGCATTGCAAAGAAAAAAAAAACAAAGCCCAGCCTCTCATTATGTCAGTCGAAATCTGTTCATAACGTAGTCAGAAAGATCTCTGCCCCGTGGCGAGATAGTGTCACATGCTTCAGAAACCCAATTATTCAAATCACCTGGACGTTATTGAAGCCAGCGAGAGGGGGGGAAAAAAATCTCTCCCAGGTGGCGTACAGTTTTGACTTTGTTTTTTAAAAAAATAAGCTTTCTTCAGCGAACACAGCCCCTGGCGAGCATCCAGCAAAGCCACATTCCACTTTCACATGACCTTCTCCGCAGACCTGGCCCAGGGCGAGAGCTGCACCGTCCGTCCCCGGCCACACCTCTGCTTGACTGGCCCAGATATTTCCAGGCCTGGCAGCTCCACTTTTCTCCTCCTCCTCCTCCTCCTCCTTCCCTTCCTCCTCTTCAGTGTTTACAAGTTTGACTCAATTCCAGAAATGCAATTGCCTCGTAAAATTTGGTTTATGTGTATTTACGGTTTTGTTTTACAAGAATACACACGCAACCCTCTCGAGCCTTTGAAATTCATCGTGGTGCTAAAGGTCGTGTCAAGTGTTTTTTTCCTGCAGGTTTGGAGAGAAGTTTGGGGAGTTTTAATGTTCGGAATATTGGAACTAAAACAAGTGATTTTCTTTTATTTAGAAGCGACTTAAATGGTTTACATTAGAGGAAATACACTTTATTTGCTTTCTTGCTAAGAGTTATTTGTCGGTCAAATATCAAGTAGTGTAACTCACTGGGATTAGAAACCTTTCACTCAGCAGTCCTCTCCTATTCCACTACCTGCATGTTGCTGTTTTCAAGATCTCCTTTGCTGTAAGAAACAACAGTAAGAACCTCCAAGCAGCAGCCTTCTATCTAATAAGACAGGGCTGCTTGGTTCTTTCGGTAAATTAACCAATTTAATGGCAGAGCTCGCCTCCCTGCGTGCAAATGTTGAAACAAAACAACTGCAACCCATCACTATTATGAAGGGGCACAGTTGTTGCATCCCGGGCTTAGCACCGCAAGACAATTGTGATTGGTTAAAAGAAATACAAACAAACCAGAGAGTTTCATTCTATTGCAGAATGATAGGGAGGTGCAGCCAGACCATTCTCCAGTGCTGCCACACCTGTGGAAAGGCTGGTCTGGCTATGTAAGACTAAGTATGAGGCATTGCATTAGCATAGCTTAGCCTAAATAAGTCAGGAAAATAATCCACCCATGAGCAACTGTAGCTAACTAACTTGTTACGTCTTAAGAAACATTTGCGATTTTACCAGAGATGTAAAAACGGGGAAAATTGTCCCTTTGATGCTTTGGTTTTTGTACTGATTAAACAAACAACACATAACCTCTTAATTAGTGAACTTTAAAGGGGCTAGCAGGTGGAGTCTGAATATGTGCATGTGGCCATCCCGCCTTGTGGATGCCTGATCCCATCAGATCTCGGAAGCTAAGCGAGGTTGGGCCTGGTCAGTATCAGATGGGAGACCGTGAGGGAACACCAGGAAGGTCTGTGTGAATGCAGTGTGAGAGTGAGTGGTTGGTGGTGGTCGGAGGGGCCGATGGTGCAGACTGGCAGCCTCGCCTCTGTCAGTCTGCCCCAGGGCAGCTGTGGCTACATACGTAACTTAGCACCATGGAGCATGGAGTGAATGAATAATGCAGTGTATAGCATCTTTGAGTGCCTAGAAAGGTGCTATACAAAACAAATGCATTAATATATTATTATTATTATGCTAGCTGTTTTTAGCCACTATGCTAAGCTGAGGAGTCAGCCATGTCATCTAACTTGAAAGCTGGCTAATTAACTTGTTAGTTCCTTTAACACTTAAGTGTTTAAATTTAATTAGTTTTTAATTTGTTTAGATACTCCGCTCCATGGAAACACCGCCTGCAGTTCAGTTGAAAAGTCCCTGTTTGTCACAACAGCTGAGTCACTTGTGGCTCCTCAGTTGCACGGAGGAGCTCAGAGTTTTATGATTGTTACAGAATTTGGTGCAAACTCTTTTTTAAAAATATTTTTTAAATAAGACATGAATAACACAAAGTGGTTTTGAGAAAATATCATAATTTTAAGCTAACAGTAAGCAACGCTAAACATTCTAAACCCTGAGGCTAACGTTAGCGCAAGATATTAAAAGTGACAGTTAAAATCTCACCTCCAGTTCTTTTGGTAAAATATAAACAAACCGTGCCAACTGCATTTCCCTAAACATTTTCACATGCAGACTTGTTCATCCTTCTGCTTTTTTTTTTTTTTTTTTGTCCTCACTGCAAAGTATTTTTAGCGTTATGTCAAGTTGTTGCACCACAGTCTCCATTTCTGCTTCCCCGTGAGATCATGTGAGGTGGCGCTCGGCTCCCTGATTGCTCCCTCTGGTACTGTAATCTTAATAGCATCCTGTACTGTGTGATGCGCTATTATTTCCAAATCTTGTCGTGTGTGCATGTCTGAGATTAGAGAGAACATCTGTGAAGTTTCTAATTATGATGCAACCTGATTTCAGAATCTGTCAGGATTTCAAAACTCCCGTAGCCTGAGCCCAGCGTAACTCTTGGCAAGTAAGCAAACAGGCACATTTCCCAAAATATGAAACTATTCTTATAAAGCATTCATCAAGAAGAAGGAAAACATGTACTGATTTTAGCTTCTCAAATGTGAGGGTGTTTTCTAAAATGTACATCGTATTGACTTGGACACAAAACAAGAAAATGCCACTTTATTCCCTGGAAAAGTGATATTTTATATATTAACTTAACATTATCAGTGGTGAATTTATCATTATTTGCAGCGCCACAAACTGTGTTTCCAGCACCAGCAAGACTTCATATCTTCTAAAGTCCCTGCACTCAGTTTTTATTTGTTTTCTGCATAACAGAGTGAAGCTGCAAAGCCCGTTTCTAAAACAGGAAATAGAATTGGCTTTTGCAAATGATGCTGTGTGTTTGCATTGAGGAGTCAGAGAGACAAAGCCACGCCGCACTTTAATATCCCCCAATATCGCTGGTAGAGACGGGGCATCTGTTTGAGAATCCCACATCAAACGAGACGGCATGTCAGCGGAGGGTTATGCATATATTTCCCTTGTTCTTCGCATCCTGCAGGAACAGGCAGGCGTACGGGGGAGAGCTGATGAGTGGAAGGAAATACTGTTTTGATCAAGACTAAAAAGTGAGGATGGGAGAAGCCAGACAGAGCGGATACACCAGTAAATACGTGCAGGCAGAGTCAAAATAAAAAACAAACCAAAGGAGAAACTTGCAAATCAATTACGTTATCAAGGTTCTGCTCTTGTTTCTGTGGCGGTGCAGGTCGGGGATGTTGTTTTCCTGCAAAGGGGCATCTGGAGGAGATTAGGGTCCAACCTGACACTGCAGCCACGGTGAAACATGACTCAGGGATGAATGGAGGCTTTTAGACCAGTGTCTGTCTTCCCACACGTTGCTCTGCTATTCTTTATTTGTCCGTCACCCAATAAAACACGCACGGCGTTATCTGATATATCCACACGCTCGGCAGGCAAACAAGGTTCTGCCAATCTCCCTCTCCGCCTTCTTTTCTTAAACAAGCCTTTATTGGTGTTTTCTATGTAAGAAAGCAGGAATAAATACAAGGATTGACTGAGAAAAACAAGATGTTGTCGGCGATATTAATTTCAAATCAGCTGTCAGCGCGGACTATACATCATTGTGAGAAAATGTAATTTGTAAGGTCAGCAAATGTCTGTTTTTCTCTTGTAAAAGCAGCGAACCAAAGCAAGACGGAGCGCAGGACAGGGAGCGTGAGGGAATGTAACAGAATAACACGAGTTTAGGCCCAGCTGGGACCCAATTACCTGCAGAAAGAGGTCCATATTCAGAGCGCTTGTTTTGATACAGTCTACATGGCTGTGGGTTTCGGTCTTATTAGATTCGGCCCTGCGTTTCCACTTGTGGCTCAGACGCGGCCCTCTGACAGCCTTCATCCAGTTTCGTCTGAGGCGCTCCGGGGAGCTTACATTTGCTCCTCTGTTATGGGGGCTGAGGGGGACTAATGCATGCCACCGATGCCACCTGCAGTTAGAGCAAACAGGGCTGACCGCCACTCAGCTGGGCACTAATGCAGCACGAAAAGAGGCGAGGTTAGAAAAAGAGCAATCCGACATTAGCGCTGCATTACAACGTCAACTGAACCAGGTCACACAGCTGAACATATGTACACCGATCAGGCATAACATTATGACCGCTGACAGGTGAAGTGAATAACATTGATCATATTGGTACTATGTGGTGTTCTGATGGAAAACCTTAGATTTTTGAAATCCATGTTGATGAGACTTAGACACCCAAATAAACATTGTCCCACAACAAACACACTCCCTCATGCAAATGGTAATCCCAAATATCACCAGCCTACCCCTGCAGGAAAATGCACCCCACCACATGGAAAAACATCAAACAATCAGGAACATGTTGAGGAACATGACAATGGCCCAACATGTTGATTTGACCTCCAAGCTTCCTACAGCCCATTGTGATCAAGCATCAACAAGATGCAGTGGAACAAGTTTGATTGACAGAGACCCCACTGCACAAGCCAGAGTAACCAAAGGATCCACTGCCAACGTCCTGGTTCCAGACCCCATAGGACACCCTGAGAGGTCTTCTTGTCCATGCCCAATGGTTCAGAGCATTTTTAAGCACATAAGGGGGACCAACACAATATTAGGCAGGTGGTCATTATGTTATAGAAGATCGATGTATATATTTGAGGAAAATATCCACATCTGATCGATACTGCGATTTTATTTTCTGACAGATGTTGTGATTTGGTTTGCAATGTACATTTTTTAAAGCCAAGCTGCAGTTTAATGTTCATTGTATAATTGATTTAAGCCATAATGTAGAGCATTACTGGATGAGATATCATCAAAAGCTTCAATGTCACACAAAGAGGACAACATGAATATGTAAAACCGTTGCTATGACATTTTAAACCTGCAAACGCATTGCAAAATGTGTATGGTTTGTCTATTTAAATAAAGTTAAAATAAAGGTTTGTCAGTCAAACCACAACATACATGCATGAACCATGCAGTACACATCGATCAGTGGGCATAAACAAGCCCTGAAAGTTTCAATCTGCTGGAATTACATTCATTAAAATTACAGCATTAGACTCGGCAGCCTTTGCATTTGCTAATTGCTAAGCATTTCAAATTGCCATTTTGATTTGAAATTGATTCATTTTTCCAGCCCTAATACAAATAGATATGCACGTTTTCCAACATATTGGTCCAAAGCCTCAAAGACGTTTTTATTTGGGTTGAGATCTGGTGACTGAGAAGGCCACAACATATGATTACCTTAATTTTCATACTAATTAAATCGTTCAGTGACCCCCTGTGCCTTATCTATGGGAGTAATGTCCTCCTGGAATAATTTATCACAGGATAAAGGTGATTACTAACAACAACTTTGTATTGATTTGCTGTGACCCTTGCCTCTCAGGGGACAAGGGGACCCAAAATTTGGCAGTAAAATGCCACCAGATCTCCTTCAAGGGTTAAAGCTTTTCCTTTAATTTGTCATCCGCATGGCGGATTATGCATGTCTTCCTCAATCCTGGGTCTTCTACTAGAGTGTTTTGCACAATATCTTAGCTGTTCCCAGGACTGCTGTACCTGGTTGTTGTACCTGGAATTTGCACTTAATACTGTATTATCACCCTTCTCTCCACATCTGCTCCTGTTGTTTCTTGTCTCTCTAGCCCCCCTTAGAACACTGTACATATAGTGTCATATTCATATATTTTTCAAATATTGTAAGACCTTCCTTTCTTTGAGTGTTTTATGCAGCAGTCACACCATATCTCTGTCTGAAAGCTGTTTTGTTGCCTCTATAATTGCCAGACTAGATGCTGCTGCCGCCGCTGCTGTCAATTGCATTTTTATTTTTTGCCAGAAAATATGCAAGCCGAGGTAGCGACTTGACACGTTAATGTAGAGGCCCATCGGCCGCCCTGCGTGCTCAGCCTGACAAACATTTCGCGTGGCTCCCGATAATGTGTGCAAGGGAGAGCGAGGGATTCAGGAATTGTTTCCATTTCTCCCACCAGTCAAAGCCAAGACTACAAGGCGCTGTTCTCTTTGAGAGCGAGCCACTGTCCCCGCATGGGTTTCAATTTCAACCCCCTCAGCACATCAGCGACGCAATTGCTTCCTACTGCAATTTATTACAGGCAAATTGAAAGATTCCAAGGTGTGAGTCAGTTTGTGTTGGCTCCGAACGTGCCGGCTGGTTACTTACACGTCTTTTCTCCATCTCTTTACACGGCCAGAGCTCCATCCCGTCCCCCATCTGGGTTTGGGAGAGTTATTGTAACCAAGTCTTCTGGAAAAGAGAACGAGGAGGGTAGAAAGAAAAGAGGAGTTGCCTCTTTTCCAAAGCACAGAGGGAGGATGGCAGTGGTCCCATTAGCTGACCCCCAGGCGAGCTCTCTGGAGGCATATAGACTTACCAGCGTCAAAGCATAAGAATATGCAGTGGGCAGCATCAAAGTGCAGCACCGTGGCAGCTGATAGCTTGTGGTGACATTGTGCTGTGAGACGGAGCACTCTCCGGCATCATTACCGTGGATCCCTCACATCGTCTATTTATAATCAATTTTCCGTCCCGAAACACGCTGCGTCTCTGTCTCCCATATGGTGTCGAGCAAAGAAAGGGAGATGGGAGACAAAGATCCCAAAAAAAAAAAAAAGAGGGTGGAGGGAGGTGAAAGAGAAAGCAGCTCCAGAAATGACACAACAGGGACCGTTCACATAAATGGACCCAGACATGTAAAAGTAACAGCGGTTTTTAGTGAGGTCGTTTCTTCAAAAACCAGAGCTCAGATGAGGAATAAAACCACTCAGTTCCTATTGGGTCATGCTTCAGAATGGTCCCCCTTTTTAAATTAGCCTGTAAACTGTGGAAAGCCGCATCATTATTTGCAACAAAATGGCCTCATTTGCAGGCACAAATATCACCAGCCAGCCAGAGAGGGAGCGAGAAAAAGCATTGTTCTGCTGCCTCCATCCTCCCTGTATTTATCATCAGGGGACTTTTTACACTCTGATTACTCCGGGTATCGTTTTACACATTTTTTTCCCTTCATGTGTATTGAAAACGCACTCATGAGTGGAATTTGTTTTGCTTTGGTTAAATGTCAAAGGAGTCGGGCTGTCAAGGGAGGAAGACGCGAAGACGTGCACGTCTTAGTATGACAAACTGTGTGTGGGAGGGTGAGTGTGAATGTTGGCGTTCACTCCCTTCCTGAAAGGATGAGCTGCAGCATTCTTGATGGAGGTGATGAACCCGGCGTAGCGATGACATTCCCTCTAAGTGTGTGCTCCTGCGGTGGTGTGTTTTGTCTCCGATATGGTTAAAGGAAAAGCAGAGTTCAGCTCTGGCTCATGACTCTGACAGGGAAATATGACCAAACACGGAGACAATAGGAGGTCAAGTGCTCTCCTCTTTTTAGCCTAATACCCAACACGCATTCAGGGACACATGGATGAGGTTTGTGGCCTTGCTTTGCCCCGCGGAGACGGTAATAAACCTGGGAGTGTAACCAGGTTAAGGAATGATGCGGGTTAAGTGAAACTAATGGCGGGTTTGACCTTTTTCGTTAATCTCTCTCATTTTTCTGCCGCTTCCAGCTCAACGACACCATGAGATGTGTGGTACAAAGTGGCATTGCTGTGCCCTCTGAGGCTGTGACATATATATATATATATATATATATATAGATATAGATATAGATACATACACATATACATACACATACATACATACATATACCCAAAAGAGTACATAAATGCCAATATAAATATTTTAAAAATAAAATAATTATATTTTAGATGCATATAACCTATTGAAATTAAATCTAAATATTATTTTCATTAATTAGTTCATTCATTTGTTTATTGTTATGGCATTTTAAAGTCAACTTGAAAATAACTAAAGATGTAATTGCTAAAAAAAAAAAAAGACATAATTACAACTAAGATTTTAAAATCACATATTTCTGGCAGGTTTCACACTTCTTTTCCTCATTTACATTTTCAGTCATATTATGTACAAAAAATGGTATCTACATTGTATTAGTAGGGTTGTGGAGAGTTGTTCTGATGAAGCAATCGCACAGTAATGTACAGTAGTGGAGGAAGTACTCTGACCTTTAACTGAACTAAAAGTAGCAACAGCACAATTTCAAAATGCTTAGTTACAAGTAAAAGTCCTACATTTTACTAGTAAAGGGCAAAAATGTATTAAAAATGCACTTTATAAAAAAAGCATAAAAGTAAAAGTATTCATTACGCACCAAAATAGGCTCTGTGGCTGCTGTATTTCTATAATATTTATACTATGGATCATTGTTACTACTGCTATTATTACTCACACATTAACACAAAAGCATTTAAATGTCACAACTGAATGATGTAGATCTGATTTTATACAGTGCTTTAGTTTGCTGCATAACTTGTAACTACAGCTGTTAAGTGAATGCAGTGGAGTAGAAAGTATAATGTCTTCCTCTAAAATGTGGTGGAAATGAAGTAGAAAGAAGCATAAAATGACAATATTTAACTAAAGAATAAGTACAATAGAATTTCACTTACTTACTTAATTACCTTACTCCACTGGTTTCGTACAAATGAAAACGAAAGTCTAAATTTAGGGAAGCACCAACAGTCTCTTTAACTCATTCGTGTTTGCTTAAGATAAGGAATGCTTCCTCTGACATATCAACACGTTTAGATCATATATTGTGAAATAACGTGTCGCCTGTGAAGTGTTGTTCTGTGTTGCGTCTGACATTCTGCACTATGGCAGCTGCAGAGACGCTTCCCACAAGCCAGCGTTCAGTATCTACATGGGTATGTTTATGACTTTGCTTTATCCAGTGGTCTAAAGAGACTTTTTTGTCTTTCATAGGCAAAAATGTTCCATAGGGGAAAAAATGAACTGATTAATCACTAAAATATTTACTTGTTGTGCTTTTAATATTCCTTAAAGTGCTATAAATACTGAATAAAAATGACTGATGTCATAACTACAGCTGGAAAATGTGTGTAAAATCTTTAATACAGTTTAAATTCAAAAGAAGTTTTAAAAACTATGAGGATGAAAATGAAAAAGCTGAAGCTGAAGCAGTGAATGCAGTTAAATTTAAGCAAAACCCCATGCGAAGCTCAAATATCTGCTGATGTAAAAGTGCAAAAGAAGGATTTTGTTGAGGATTTATTGGAAATTTAAGTATCAAACTCATCAAAATGTGAGGTTCAGGTGATATAAATACCAACAACAATTGAAGAAAAATGCATGAGATCAGTGAAAATGAAGAAGAAGGATTTGAAATGTAACCACAGAAAAGCAGATGTAATGAACTGTGGAACTGAAAATATCCTTTACCACAGTCCGTTATAGAGCTGAGACATGTAAATGAATGGAATAATGTAAATAGTAACAACAATTAAAAAATAAACCTGGATGTTTTCTTCTATATTAAAAAAATTAAAAAGCAGAAAGTCTTAGAAACAAAGGTGTCACAGCACTGACCACTTTTGATTGACTGACAAGCGACCAGCCACGTATCTTCAAAGACACGACCAAAATAACAATTCACAGACACAAATGAGGATTTTTACTTTAAAAATTAAATCACAGTCTGTCAAACACATCCCGGACTGGCAGCGTTCTTAATGCAACACCACAGTCCGTCATTTGAAAAGCGATCAGCGGATACTTCAGGACGTTTTTTTTTTTTTTTTAAGAGCAAAACAAACTTAAATGTGAAAGTAAACTTTAAAGAGAATGAGCTGGAATTAATCACTGAAAACTTCTGCTCTGTTAACCTCACTGGCAATTTAGAGAATAGACAAGTCTGTAATGAAGAAAGCTGGCCTGGAGAGAAGGGAGGAAGAAAACAGCACAAAAAGACTTTCTATGAGGATGAAAATGATTTAAATTACTGACAGAAAAAGGACCCAGTTCAGAGGGAATGTTTCCGTATGAACTGGTGGAATCATGTAGGAAAAAACACCGAACAATCTAGAAATATTAAATCTCATTTGAGAAGTTTACGACTGAAGCTGGCAGCCTTTAGTTCAACATGATTAAGATATCCACCTTTTCTTTACCTCTCTAAAAAAACAATTATAAAGCTTCGAGGTTACTTAACACCGCAGGACAGCTTCACTACTAATTACTCAATTATAAGGGATCATTAATATTTTTGACACGGCCCTCATTATTCATGGATTACATTTGCATTAACAAGTTAAAAACTTGGTAGATTGAAAGAAAGGATGCTTTTCTTCTCTTTCCTTTGAATCGCTCTCTCGGGATGTTATAACTTTTAATTCAAAGTGGTTGAAAAATATAGCATATAATACTATAATGATGACAAAGCGGCGAGAAAACGAGCGCAAGAGGAGACAAGAAGCCTCAGATCAGCGTGGACTCTGCTGACACTCGTCGCGGCCAGGCTTCCTGGACTCGGAGGCTCTGTAGAATTATGTGACTGCTTGATGAGTAGTTGTGTCAAGTTGGAAGGTCCTTGGCGAGAGGCCTTGGGCAACACTGGAAGACTATCAGAGTGCAGAGTCATTAGAAATCCCTCATTCTCACTCCGCTGTGTAAACGGCCCGCCGGCCTCCATCTGAACGAGTCCCGAGGAAGGATCGCCTCCGTCGGCCTGAAATTGGATCGTGCACAGAGCAGGGAGCCGTGGGAGCCGAGCAGGGAGAGAGGAAAGGAAAAAAAAGAAGTTATGCGCTCCTATTTATTGACTCGGCTGCAGAGATCACTAAACTGTTTCAAGGGAGACCAAAGTTTGGGGAGTTTTTCCCATAAGCACTGCAGGCGTTAGAGATGACTAGTTGCCTTCATAAAAAACTTAAACGACTACTCAGAAGAGAACTCCATTGGAAATGTACTTAAACCGAAGTCAGGCCCACGATTTATTTTGTGTTTGTTTTTTGCCGTACTAAGTAGTATTTAATCCCAGCACAGCATGTCCCTGAACACAACTCTGCTGGAATAATATCTTAAATTAAGAACCAAGGCAGCACCTGCAAATGGCTGGAATTATTCAATACATTATGTAGTTTTTGGAATTAAATTTAAAGACTATTGTTTTTACGCAGTTGTTAAACCACATTAAACATGAGCACTTGAGCTCCGCTGCTTCACTTCAGCTCCTGTGTGTCTTTAAATATCCCCCAGATCATTTAGAATATTAGATTTCATATTTGTTAAGCTAGTTTTACATTACGTCAGAGGAAGGTGACTGAAACATAAAACCCTCATTCACACCAGAGACACACAGCTTTAAGGACAACACCTCTCCAGGAACAATTACTAGTAGGCTATTTACGGTACAACATTAGTAACTTGGCACTTTACAAGTCATATCACTGGTATTTAACATGTCAGAATTAAAAAATAGCAACATTAGCATTTAGCAGCAAAGTGGCCATGCGACAGCTAGTTATAGCTTAGCCATGGTGACAGCATTCACAGTCTCTTAGTCTCTGAACAAACGGATTCCTAAATGTATTCTTATCAGTGCTAACCTTAGCAATAGAAACTGTTACCAGTGCGGCTCAAGTTGGCAAATTGCTAACACTAGCGAGCTGGGTAAAAGTGACCAGTAGTTAATAGTAGCAAAACAGCTGAAAGTGGCCAGTTGCTGACATTACAAATTTAGTTTTAACTGACTAGGGGTTAATGTTAGCAAGGACATGAAAGTGGAAACCGCAACATTCACACGCCATCCTAAATGTTGCTTCATGGTTGACTAAAGTTAGCAAAACAACAAAAAGTGGGTTATAGTTGATGTTAGCAAACCAGCGTAAGGTAGGCAATTAACATTAGCACACCAGCTAAAAGTGGACAACAGGAAATGTTAGCAAACCAGCTAAAAATGGGTAGTGCTTATTAGGAAAGCAGTCAAAAGTTCCTAACTTTGGTCATAGCTTAATGTTACCAAAGCAGCTGAAAGTGGGCAATATTTAATGTTAACAAGGTAGCTACAACTGATAATTTGCTAACATTCCTAAACTGGTTAAGAGACCAGTGGTTAACATTAGCAAAGCAGCTAAAAATGGCCAGATGCAAACTTTAGCAAACTAGCTAAAGGAGACAAGTGAGAAATGTAAGCAAGGAATCTGAAAGTGGATAGCTGCTAACATTATCAATTTGCTAAAGCTGACCAGGGGTTAATGTTAGAAAACAAGTCAAAAATAGAGGTTGCAGCATTCACACACCCTTCAAAATTTAATGTTATCAGTAGCTGAATTTAATGTTGCCAAAATAAACTTGGCCAGTGGTTAATATTAACAACTGAAAGTAGCCAAATGCTATTAGCAAGTCAAGTGACCAGTGGTTAACATTAGCAAGAAAACTGACAGTGGTCATATGCTAACAGCAAATTAACAAAGAGGCCAGTTTTTGCTCTCTGCATGCAAGTGTCTGCAAGGCGTCTGTCCAACTCTGTTAGGGTCCTTGTGATGTCAACTTCACATTCTCCTTATAAATAAAAATTTGGCCAGATGCACTCATTAGCAAACCAGTAAAAAGTCAACCTTCTTCGGATGCATACCACTGAAAAAATCCAAATAAACTCAGTAAGATCTATAAACTGCACATATTAGATATTATTACGTTATTTAAAAATCCAAATAAAGCCATGTTAAATTGCATCATTGTACTGGTAAAAAAAAACAATAGGCTCACTGCACATCTGTGTGTGAGGCATAAGGTCATAACATGGATGATTGTGTGTATACGTATAAGCAATTTAAATAATGAAAAATCTGTGTATTTACTGATATTATAAGTTGACATGTATAGCTGCTTCAGTATAATATCAACCCTGTGTTTGACTTCCTGGTAAGTCAGAAGCTGAAGCTCATGTTGCTGAAGTAAGAAAACTTAATATGTCTAATTAATAGCACAGTTTGCTACTGAACTAACTGACATCATCTTACTGTAATGTTTTCTATTGATTATGACAGAAAAATGTAGTCTTTAAAATAGCATGGCACATTTGATATGTTGTTAAATCACAGTCAACATTTTCCCACAGCGCATTGAGGCACCTTGTTGCCATGGCAGTAGTCATCACATATCTTAAATATGTCTGGCAAAAGAAGTCGTAGTATTTTGCACGCAGATATAAAACTCCATTTGATTTCCACTTATTTTTATCCTCCTCCATGAGCGAAGAAACAGCAGCTTTGCCTAAAGTGGAGGAGTGTGTGATCAATTCATTTCATTTCCTGCTGCCGAGGGATCCGTGTGGACATTGGCAAGACAAATATCACCTACAGTGTCAAGCATTGAAGCATGCATGAGCTGTAAAACAGAAGCACGCCGCAGTGTAAACTCTTGATGTTGTTTCCAGTACCTCCCAGAAGCCCGGCTCCTGTTCAAGAACCTAACGTTTGTGCAAAAGAGCTCCTGATTTAATCCACCATTTATAGCGACATGTGCTGTCTTGATGCGGCCTCATAACACCACACGCACTGCACTTCGCTTTCCTATTATACCCACTTCCACGCTGCAACAATAGAACTGGAACTAGATTATGCCAAAACTCTGTGTAATTGCCTCCTTCTTTGTTTCGTTTTACCTCTCCGCTAGACACACCGAAACTATGCGCGTCATAAAAAGCGCCTGGTAATGGAAGAAGTGAAAGCAGTCCTCATTAAAGACAATAATGGGCTACGTGATTAAGTCACACGAAGAGCGAAAATACAATACACGTGTTGTTTAACAGATGATGGAGTGTGTCGGTGAACGGTTTGTGTTCTACAAGCTGTTTCTAATGGGTGTCTGAAAACAGGAACTTCCTTGGTGAAAAGCAGCAGACAGAAAAGGCCTCTGACGGTGGTGTGACTTTTAGACTTTCCCAACATTAATAGTGCAAAGTGGGGGGGAGAAATATTAACACTTGACTCCACACAGACCTGCGCTCTTTGTTTAGTTAAGCGGCACAGAGTGTGAGTAATGCAGCACTTGGCCTTGGTACTACCTAGGAGTAGGAGCTGTATTTTACTGTATATGTGCTGCATGTGGGCAGTGGTCCGAGCTATAAAAGGGGGGAAAAAAAAGATTCAAGCTCTTTGTTGAGTAAAGGGGGTCTGATTGCAACGGAAGAGGAAGTTTAGGAGGTCTGCCGTGGCGACCAAACACGGGTTGTAATTAAATCCTGTGAAAAAGCCTTGTCATTGAGGTGGGCCGTGTTGAGACATTAGCAGGGCAGAGGACGGCCGGTCGCTGTTTGCTCTGCTTCACCTCAGAGTCGGTGGCAGCAGCAGCAGCAGCAGCAGCCAAGGAGGTGACAGAGCTCTGGTCTCTTCCTGCTTTTACTCCAACTGCCGCTATCAGCCGTTACAATCAGTGATCTCAGACCTTCCCCTGCAATCCAAATCTAATCCTTTTTCCTTTCGGTGCATTCTGCAGCTGGCCTTATAAAGTGCACACTGTTACATGCAACATGCGTAGAATTGGGACATACTATTTTGCCATAACATTGCGCCTTGAACTTTGGCTGCCTTGCTCATATATCTGTCATAGTGTGTTGTCCGACAAGAGCTGTCATCTGCCTGGGTGCTCTTTGTGGCTTATGCTTGTTATTCACGCAAGATACTGTCTCGTGTCTTCTGCTGCAAAGGACTGTGGGTCAGAATGGCAGGAAAAGTATGCTGTCTTTCATATTGCAAAATGAGATGTGTGAAGGACGTCCTAGTATTGTTGGCTTACTACAGTTCACATACTATGTATTGGAACATACTGAATCTCTTTTAGGGCATGTATGGGCATCGGAATGCAGCTCTTGTGTCTTTTTCAGCTTCTAAAGTATTATATACTGTACACCAACTATTGATATATGTATGTCAGGGTCCATCTTACACAGAAAAGACTGCAGGAAGTCATGTTACAATCTTTCATGCAATCTGTTACTGACTTTAGTTGCCTTCAGTGACCCTTTTTGCCTCTTTGATCCCTGTGCTGAGACCAGGCAGCTCAATTATTAAAATGCAACCTTTGCCACTGCAAAAAGTATCTTCTGAAATTATTTCCTATCCTAAAACACATATACAAGCAAAAATACAGGGGAAAAAAATGTAATTTAGACATTATGAATGTGGTGAAAGTAGTAATTAAAAGCAAGAAAGTGAAAAATGTATGCAAAAAAGTTTGAAAATAACAATAATAATAATAAAAAAGACAGAAAAATTACACACAAAAACTCAAAGAAGCAAACAAGTCTTTATTTTAAATTGTAAAATGATTGCTGTTAGTGGCAGGTAATCAAAGGGAAAATGATAATAAAAATAACTAGCAGCCAGCTTCACAGGGGTACACCGTGGAACTGTAGGGTTTCTATCAGAGGGGCTGTCGTGTTTTGAAAAATCTAACTGTGCAGCCACGAAGAGTGTTTTTAATCTCTTTTAATTTACTAAAATGAAGGACATCTCTGATGTGAGCCTCGAGAGATGGAGGAGAGGATGATTTCCAGTGAAGTTGTATCTACTGTATAGCCAGCAGGTTAAAAAAAAACACCACAAGGTCTGCTCTTTTTGGCAGGGCCACTGTATCCCATATTACCCTAAAGAGTCTTGTGATGCAACTGGATCAAAGGGCACCTGAAGTATGTCTGCTAGCTTTTCAAACATATTGGAGCAGTAGTTATGAACAGATGGGCAAGACCAAAAGATATGAACTAATGAAGCAGAAGCAACAGGATATTTTAAGAAAGTCTGAGTTTTGGTCTAGACAGCACACTGTAAGATTTTAAAATTGTGGTGCTCCTAATGATTGAATTTATGTGAGTCTAAAGTGACAACAAGCCTGGTTAAAAGTTCAGTCTTAAAGCGGCACTACAAACAATGTTGGGTTTTAAGTCTTTAAGCCTTGATTCCCTTGTGGATGCGTCCTTGTTGACGTTTGTTTTTGGTTGCGTTTATTCAAGACATTCAAGCTCCATGCAGCTTTTCAAACCTGCGTAATAGCCACATTAATGGGACATCGATTGAAATTAACTGGAATTATCCTTGGCTTAATAATTAGTATGACTACTTGGGATGTCTCAAACCTGATCCTAAGATCAGGATCAGTACACATCGTGGCTTTTGATATAATCAATATCGGCACAAATCTATATCTAATTTTTGGTGTACATCCTTTGTCATGCAGAAACATGAATAGAATGCCAAAAAAACAAGTTGTGTTTTTGGCAGTAGAGGAGTCTGGATTTTTGGAACCACAGTTGTATTTCAAGAAGCCCATTTTTCCATTAACTCTTTTGTTGGGCCAAACAAAATCATGTCCAGTTGTTCACTCTAAGGACAGCTGGTTTTTTAGGCCAGAGACACTGAAATAAATAAATATGTACTGTTTTGAGTGAAATAAACCTTTTAAACCACAACTGGTTTATTAGTACTGTTTGGGTGGAATAAACCTTTTAAACTATTAACTATGTACTTGGACACAAAACAGTATTTTGAGTTGAATAATAAACCTTGAAAGCCATAACTTATTTGTAAGAAAGTACTATATTGGTGGTGTAAACATTTCAAACTATAAATATTTATACAGAAAGTGGTATTTTGGGTGGAATAAACCTTTAAAACTATAAATTGCGCACTTTGACGATCATCCAATCTTGCAGGTGGTGACAAACAAGGCTCCTAGAAGTGTGGTCCTACAACTACAGTCCTGGTGTAGATGCATAATATTGGTAAAAATGACAGTCAGATGTTCTACTGGGATATAGGAGCACTCGATGACTTCATCTTAGCCTTGGTTCATTTAACACTCATTCACTGTCCTGTCGTCGCTAAGCCTAATAGAAGTCTCAGTCATGGTGCGCCTTTACTAGCTAAACTCCCATATTGCTCTCTGCTTTCCAACACTGACGTGCCCACTTCCTCTGGTCGCTACAATGTTAAACAGCAAGAGGCTTTATCAATATAGTACATAAAGGCCGCCAGGATAGCTCACTGAGTTAGGGCGTTGCCATGTAAGCGCAGGTCACCAGCAGCGCTCGTCAGTTTGAGTGTGGCTCACGACCCTTTGCTGCATGTCTCTCTCTTCTCTCTACTCCCTTTCACCCTATCTCTCTCCTGTCATTAAAAATGAAAAAAACAAAACAATTTTTTTTTTAAAAATACAGCACATGAAGTGTGTATTATCTGGAAAATGGTGTCAGCAGACACCAAATATTAAATAACTAAAATCTTGTTCAGGACATTCCTAATGTCGACTCAACTGTTCCCCTCAATTTTAACATCTTTCACTTCACTGTGCTGCTTTTTGGGTCTCCAACTTTACTTGTTTTTGTTTTGATTCACTCCCTCAGCTCTCATCTCAGTTTATCTCAGCAGGTGCTAAAAGTTCAGCTTTTCTTAACAACTATTCTCTGTGTTTTAGTCTGTAAAAGCCAGGGCTGGATGGATCAATACTGAAAGCATCAATACGTCATAAGCCTTGTTTTATGACTGAGAACAGCAGTTCAGTAAAATGGATCCATCTCCTGTTGTTTCTGTATCGAAATCAGGCATTCTGGTATTTTCTGGGATCAGATGAAAACCAACTTTTGCACTTTCACCTCCCCCTTGTATTTTTTTACATGCTACAGCATAACCACCTACCAAGACACCACTAACACCCCTGGCTTACATTCAGCTAACACACAAATCTGCCCCCCTCTCTTTCCTGTCCTGTGTTTTTTGCATAATTCCTGCTGGTTGAAAGATTCAGTTTCCTCTTACTAGGAATACTAACAAGCGAACAGTGTGTGTGTGAGGTGCTGCGATGAGGACCTGGAGGGGCATTCTTGATGTCAGCACTGCTTCTGTACCCCCTGGCTGTGTGTTTCTGTGTGTGTGTGTGTGTGTTTCTGTCCATCTGCGTGTGTGTTTATTGGCTTCTGCGACCAGTTTATGTGCTCATCTGTCTGTTTGTCTGTGAGTCTATTGGTCAGTTGTGTGTGTGTTTGTTGTGTGTAGATGTGTGTGAGAGTTTATTGGAATGTTTGATGTTTGCATTTCGGTGTCTGTTGATCAGTGTGTGAGTCGGTGTGTGTGTGTGTGTGTGTGTGTGTGTACAGCAGGAATAAAGCACCCCATTGATAAGAACAAGTTCTTCTTGTTAACGTATCAGTAGAGCTGGACCTGAGCCAGCGCTGAAGTCCCAGGGGCGTATTTCTACACAACCCCCGCTATGACACGGCAGTTACTATTCTGCAACCTCCAGCACACACACACACACACACACACACACACACACACACAGGGCTGCATAGTCCAGGAACTGAACATGTGTTAACACTCTCCTTCCAAGAGATACATTGAAGAGGACATTGAGCAATGTTTCGTCTTACATCTCTCCAGTGGACGCCTGCTCTGCAGTCGTCTAAAATGCTTCCATGTGCAGTCTTTGCATTCCGACTACCTTTCTGGAGCATTTCTAGACTCTCCCTGAAGATACCCGACACCCAGGGGAAAGCAGATAGTCATGAGAAATACCTGCTAGCTCTTAACAGTTTTAAATAACAGGAGGGGGAATTTTTGCCATTCCCTTGGTCTTCCTTTTTTTTTTTTGTCTTTAGCGCATGTGCCAGCTATTGTTTTCCTCCTCTTATACACCATGGAGATGGAGCCAAGGCTGTTTTATGACAGTCATAATCACCACCCCTGGCGGCTGCATAGGGACATCAGCTCCAATCGGCTGTCGCAGGGCACACCTCGTTGTCAAATAAAAGTGTCTGGATGAAGGTCGGCGGGAGAACAAAGACGTTCAGTGTGCAGAATAAGCACCTACAAGCCTGCTCTGCCTCTCTATCCATTTGTGTAACCGCTGCAGACTGCTGTGGACGTTGCAGAGGCCATCCGCGCACACATTCTTTGACAGCAGGGGCTATCACAGTAAATCTGTGCCGAGCCACACAATTAATCACAACAGTGGGCCGAACAAGTGGCTCGCCATGACAAATGCATGCGGGCAGCTCACGCTGAGAGCCGAAACATAGCATTTAGTGTACGAATTACATACATCAAGGGTGTATTTAATAAAAAACAGGCACATTCAAATGTTAGGCCGCTGCTGATGCACTCTACAGCACCGTGTTGTTAACATCTGTTTTTGTACATAGATGAGGAAATGTGAGGGCGTCTGGGGATGTACACAACCACAATGATAGACAAGGGCTTAGTTTACTGCATCTAAATTTAACGTATCATCATCATCATCCTCGGCGCGTTTGAAGTGCAATCGCATAGAACATTTGCATGAACTGATTTACTAACTTGCCCCCTCGACACAGGATGCTATGTGGAAATTCAAGAAACGGTATTTAAAGAGCCCAAATGCACTTTTAAAGACAAGCAGGGAACTTTTATTTTCCAGATGGCTTTGATATAGATCATAGCGGTGTCACCACCAAAGCATGCTTCCCATTATTGAGAGTGTTTAAAAGCTTTACCTCTTAAAGCAAATGCAAAGTGACAAATCCAAAAGAGTTCAGACAAAGGAAGGGGGTAGGTCTCACAAATGGAATTGTCCCCATGGGCAATCCACATAATATTCATATCAAACCTGATACATCTACCACTTGAATTTCTAACCATGCAATCAGGGGCTCTGCCAAGTTACTGAATACACCCTGATGAGTCTGATGATAAGAGGGGACCAACGGGGCACTGTGGCTTTGTGAGAGTCTGTGTTCTCATTAGCTATCAGGCATTCTGAGTCAGTACAAAATATTAGCTCATAGGCTGTAAACGCCTCTTGTGTTGCTGAGCTCGGAAATGAAATGTGACAGGAACAAAATAATCCCACGAGTGCTACAAAGTCCACACTGCTCTCTCCTTAATGGTCTTCTCAAGTGTTTGGAAAAGCAAATTTTCACTCTTGAAAAATGGCCTTTTCACGGAGCGTCAGCATTCTTCCCTTTTCTTGCCTACCGAAAGCCCATTACGTTCACAAAAGTAAAAGAAAAAAACTGGAAACCTTATCTCATTAAAATGACTTACTATCGGAAACTATCCCATAATTACAAGAAATTACAAACAGCCTACAGGCGCAGGGATTACAGCAATTCAGAACTTGCCTGAGAACCACCACGATTCTTCCGATCAAAGTGATTCAGTGATAGTCGTTAATACATCCAATGGCACACAGTAAAAAGGTGCTGTTAAAAGCTAATTCTGCGTACTTTATTGTCCAACACTCAAACAAATGCAGGCGATAAAACAAGGTTCAACTTGCAGCTCACAGTGATGGATGTGATGTGTCAGGAATGGGAACAATTCAGAACTTGCCTGAGAATCATCAGGTTTTAAAGATTTCTTCAGAATCAAAGTCATTCAGTGATTACCGTCAGTACTTCCACTGAAACCCAGCAATGAGAAGCTGTTACTAGATTATTCGGCTCACAGCACAGCCCACAAGGTAACTTACAGCATCTGGTGGTGGGGAAGGGCTCTGTGTAAAAATATAAATTAAACTAAATACATTAATGATTAAAACTTTCATTAACAAAGTTATGATGAAGTCATAATCAAGAAAGGATTAAAAAGAGATATATCCTTGGCCCATCAATTCTAAATTAAGTGGCAATAATCACACCTTTTCAAAAACAATCACAAATACTTCTGTATGTGTTACGTAGCATTTCCTATTGCAGTTAAAGTATTGACAATATCAAAAATTAAAAATGAAGTCAATGCTATGTGTAATTTTATATATGTATACATATATTATTATTTTTAAAGAAAATAGACTTTGTTCTTAAAGCGGGCAACTTAACCCTAGTTTAACCTACACTGACCACCCTAAATTCACAATTACGAGATAATGACCCCAATGGTTGTTTTGTTTTGTGACACTAATTGGCCAGTGTTAACATGCTAATACGCTAAACTAAGCTGGTAGCATTATAAACATTACGCCTTATGGTAGTGTTGTCACTGTTAACATGTTAGCATGTTAATATGCTAAAATAAGCTGGTAACCATGGTAAATACTATACCTTATGGTAGCATTGTGACTGTAAATATATTAGCATGCTATTATGCAAAAATAAGCCAGTGAATATGGTAAACATTATACCGCATCCTAGCGTTGTGACCATGAATATGTTAGCATGCTAATTTGCTAAATTAAGCTGGTGGACAAGATAAACAAGATACTTTATGTTGTCACTGTGCACACGTTAGCATGCTTACGCCTTTAGCTCACATTGTAAACCAGAAGCACAACAACAGACAGACGTGGGGCTGCAACTTTTCATGTTACTAAGAAAAATCAGTTTTTATGTAAAATAGTCGCACAAAAAATAATCAGTAAGAAGAAAAAATCTATTTGTGATCTTTTTTTACATACATTTTTACACTATTAGTTTTAATTTATAAATTTTTTAAAAAATTATGTCTGTTTTGTACGTAAAATATCTTATTTATGCAGAGTTTCTCCTTGTCCTTAACCCTTTACCTACTAATGCTAAAAATGGCGACTTGTACATATTTTGTTATTACGGTAATAAGAATCCCTGTAGCGGTCTCGCAATACTTCCAGTGTTTTGCTATGAATGCCTATGTCAAATGGTTGCGACTACCGTGATGAACCATATATGTGCGCATGCCCACACTTCTCAGCTTTCCAACACCGTTGGAATTTTTCTAATTAGACAAACTTTGACGGAGTTACAGTAATAATACTCCAGACATAGAAAACATCGCGCCGGCGCTATGGCCGTAGGCAAAGGGTTAAAAAAAGTAGAAATTAAAGGCATATAAGGCTACGTTCAGACAGCAGGCTAAAGTGACCCAAATCTGATTTTTTTTTTTGCCCCTATGCAACCTGTATCTGATCTTTTCATTACAGTCTGAACAACACAGATCTGATTTTTTCAAATGTGACTCAGGGCACTTGGATATGTGGTCCTAAATCCAACAGGTATCTGATCTTTTGCCATGCGACTTTTGTCTGAACGACCAGGTCGCATTTTTCCGACCTACACGTCATTGATACACAAAAAGTGTCTCCATTCTGTGTTCAAGCAGGCGGGAGCAGGAACAAAAACAATAACCATGGGGGACGATAATGTGGAGTCCAGCCAATGGACGTTTCAGAGTTAATTAATATTTGGGGGGACAGCTCTGTTCAGACCAAACTTGAGGGGTCTTGCCCTCCAAACCGGGTGGTTTTTGAAAGCATTTCCAAAGAAATGGCCGAGCGTGGGTATAAACGGTCCTGGCTCCAATGCCAAAGAAAAGTAAACAGCCTCCAAGCCAAATATAAGGAGGCTAAAGACTCAAACAAACGAAGCGGCCGTGGACGTGTTGCCTGTCCACTTTACGAAGAGCTGGACCGCAATTTGGGAGATAAGCCCAGCGTTCATCTGACAGAACTGCAGGATAGCAGCTTTGCCGTGCAACATCATTGTGTCCTCTTCTGCGCATGCGGGACACTTTTGGGTTGTATGAAGTTCACACAGGGGATCACATACAGGTCGCATTTAATTGGAAACGTGAACGAACTCGCAAAAAAATCGGATTTCACAAAAAAATGCAAATTCAGCATTACGCCCTGCAGTCTGAACGTAGCCTAAATGTAGAGAAGCTGGGAAAGACAAATTTTCCCTACAGTGTTATCTGGTATGTGAATTTACCTGAGTAATTTAAATGTTATGGGTAAAACCCTATAATATTATATAAAACATGAAATTACATGACTAAATTAAATATGACAGTTAAGACCCAGTAATATATGTATAATACAAATTAACCTGGCTAACAGTAAATGAAAAGGTTAAAAACATACTATATGTTGGCCGCCATATAGCTCACTGAGTTCAGGCGTTACCACATGGGCGCAGGTCGCCAGCAGTTGGTCGTGAGCTCGAGTCCGGCTCACGACCCTTTGCTGCATGTCTCTCTCCTCTCTACCCCCCTTCACCCTGTCTATCAATAAAAGCTTCAAAAATCTAAAAAAGATTCTAAAAAAAGATTTTTACATACTATATGTTTTTACAAATTATCTGAATAATTTAAAACCAAAGGTTAAGACCTGACATAATTAGACAAAACCCCAACGAATCCTTTGAGGGAGCATATTGGCGACAGTGAAAAAGGAAAAATAAAATAGCAGATTTTCAGCATCGCTGCCTAGAGCAACTAAAAAATGCAAAAACATGATTTCTGCGGTGGTTACATCAACTCAGGTCAAGATTTATTAAGAAGAACAAATCCCCTCACACTGCTTCATGCTCGATGTTTACATGACAACCATGCTGTGTTGACATGACAACCCGATCGAGCTGCCTGGCAGGGCACTGTTGTTAATGTCACTTTGGTCAACACTTTCCTATTACTTCCTTGTGAGCGTTGCCAAAAAGTGCCGCAAGCGCCCGTTCGCTCTGTCCCCTTTCTTTTAGTGCTGTTATTCTGGGCAGTGGGTCTTATAAATAACTAATAAAGAGCAAAGCTATGACGCATTCATCTTAATGCACAGTGGCATCAGGGACAGGTGCGCCAGCTTATTCATACCTTTTGTACGACAGCGCAATTAATCTGCTTTGTGCCACCTTAAGAGCAAAGAGTGGACTGTGGAGAGAGACAAATGAAAAACCAAAAGGGAAAGTCATGAATTTTACAGTGAACTCGAACCGATGAGCACCTGACCTGTGTTACCTTTACACTTTTCTGCTTCTTCGGTTTAAAAAAGGGGTGAAAATAAGAGTGTGAAGCTCCTGAAATAGAAAAGAATAGGTGATGCTCGTAGCGTGCAGCGGAGAGAGTAAAGTGGGGAGATATTAGCCATATGTGATTCATTTACAACAGCATGCTTCAATTAATCTGGGCAGGGTGGCAGGCGCCAGGGTTGGGCCCCATGCCACCTGAGCGAGCGAGGAGGACTGATCTGCCGCTCTGTGAGCGATGAAAACAGATCCCTGCGAATTGATTTCTCCTCTTCCTCCCTCGCTGAGCCTCTTTATTCCTCCCTCTCCGAGGCCGAAGCGCTCTGATTCACCGGGCGTCCCCGAAGCACCCCGACAGGGATTGGCGGTTCTCACGTAGGCGTCCACCTAAGAGACGCCCTCGGGATGTTTCGTGAGACGGTTCTCCAGCTGGGGTGGCACGCTGAGGCAGTAAGTGAAAGCAAAAAAATAAAAGGGGGTGGGGGCAAAACCAGACGAGGGGCAAAAAAACCCACAGTGACCAGATGGAACCGCAGATTGTTTTAAAGAGGCTACTGCCTCAGCAAAACCATATGGGGCAAAAATGCTATTTAGTGCAATCTCATTTATGTTCTTCATGACACGGCGAACGGCTCTGGAGGATCTTGTAAACAGAAAGACGAAGCGCTGTCAACACGTGACGGGAGGAAATCAGCATCTGCATATCTCCAGGGCATGTTGTTGTGAGGAGTTTTATTTCAACTTGTGAGCAATATTCCAAAATACGAGTAAATGAACACCGGCCAGGCTTTAAATTACGGTGAGGCTTGCCAAGGCCAATACTGTGATAGAATAAATAACCTGGAAAAAAGATGTTGATGATGATGAATTAACCAGAGGAAGAAACGTACATAAAGACGTGGGATAGGAATATTAGATTACAAGATTTGATGGGAAAAGACAAGCAATGGCATCGCATGGCAGAGGATTAAAGCCTGTATAGCTTAGCGGTGTCTGACAGCATAATTATATTTTTAGCTGCCTGTTTTGTGAGCTGTTTCACCTGCCTTCTGATGTAATCTGGATTTATCCAAATTCCCGCCATCAGGGGGATTTTTCACCCTGAAAAGGACGGAGGAGGGGGGAGGGCTGCAACAGATAATAAGAGCCTTTCAAACATCCACTACAATGCGCTGCTTTCGGACGCAAGTTTAAAAATGTCTCTTTGCTTCCCAGGCAATTAAGGCATTTCCACGAGGAATAAAGATTGGCACGGCGCTTAATCTGAAAAGCGAAGACACGGGAGTACGGAAGTGGAGCGAAAGTGAAGAACCACCTCGTCCCCAGAGTACGCGTCTGTTTTGATAGCCTCGCTGGCTAAATTTAAAAAAAAAAAAGATAATAATACCGATGATGACATCAATTATCTCTTCCTTTTATTCGGCGTCACGTAAATAAGCAACATTCACAACGAAACTGCATTATATGCTTGGATATTGTAATTATCTTTAATTAAAATATAGCAATTAATAAGTGTCTCAGGTCATGCGAGTGTAAATTGTTGTGAGACGTTCTCCACTCGGCACTAATTTGAAGTGGTGCAATAATAAATCAGCTGTCAGAGAAGGAAAAGGTTCAGGGGACTGTGGTGTTTTGGTGTTCCGGGGCTTTAGTTAATTAGTTGGAGGGGGAGAGCCGAAGATAAACACAGATTGTCATTCAGGCACCGGCAGCCTTTAAACAGCTGTAAGGAGCTGATCAGATCAAGCTGCCGGTCACACACAACACAGCAGAGCAGCACTGAGACCGACTTTACAGAGTAAAAACGGTCTTTAAATCCACTTTTTGTAGCTTCCTTTCCAATGTTTTAGTGGTTTATTAATTATTTATCTTTTTTCCCCAGTAATTGGCTGATTCTCTGCCGTTCTCCTTTTGTTTTCCGTGCACCGTGTCTGCAGGTGTGACAGTTCAACTCACGTGGGAAATTAATAGAAAGCAAACAAAAGAAATGAGGAACACTTGATTTACGAGGTGCAAATATGTTACAGTATTAAACAATAAGAATAACCTTTTTGTATGATGCACCCCATACTTCAGTATTAATTAATAACTAATGATGGTGCGTGGCAGTTTTCTAATTAGTTCACTGGCTTTAACAAAAAACGTATTTGTGACTTCCTTCAGGGTTATTTCACTGATTTTGTGTCGCTCTATGATGAAGCTGTTGGACTCACAAGGTGCAGATTAAAACACGTTAAAATCTAAACAGCTGAACATGTAAAGCATGCAGGCCGATGTTGTCACTGGCCACAACTTTAACGCTCATACAGGCAAAACCAGACTGTTGGCTTTTGTTTTGGGATTGTTTTGTCTTTGCACAGCAGCATTAAGTGTTTTACTGAGTTTGTGTAATATGAGTAGGTTAGCATCTTCAGACTGCGGTTGACCCCTTAAGGAGTCAAGTTACCAAGCAACCAACAGCTAGTAGCTAGTAGCAAAATAAATGCTAACTGAGAGACCAAGACCCCACAATAGAACCCCTGTTTGATATAAAGCAGTAGATTACTGTATACTAGTAATATAAAAATTCATTTTTTTACTCATTTCTGTGTTAAAAAACACTTGTCTATTTTTATATTTGCAGTGCGAATCGCCTCTTTGCTTACACACCACTTAGCTACTGCTGTTAGCCAGTTTTGCTAGCCGTATTTCCATATAATTGTCAGGTGAATTTCAGACAAACTTTTTAGACGCCCAGGTAAAAACTAAAGACAAGGAGAGAACAAACTTGGCTGCGTAGTCTCATTAAGTAGATGGCGCTATAGGCGACGTTACACATGGCAGTAATAAACAGAGCAGAAGAAGCTAGTCACCAAAAGCAGCTGTTTGCTGACTGCTAAAAAACCTTGAAGAAGAAATAAACATACAAACTTTGGCATGTACGAAAGAAAATGGAAAGAAATTGCTTTTAATTGAACAAGTTGTAATTATATTCATGTTTCGTGCTCTCCGAATGCAAAGACAACAGAAGTGAAAACAGCTAATCAGCTAATGTACGGTGAATGTTAGCTATGTCAAAATGAAGCGAGTACAAAAACTTCATTGTAAAACTATTTTGTCTCCGAATTTTGCCGTTTTCGAATGTGAAACTTTAAAATTCACATTTAAACAAATTATAGAACCATAACTACTGATTATAGTGAAGGTTTAGTAGTGTAGTCTGCATGACATTAGTCCCTAGCATCAGTCAAACTACTACATTTTTCTTAATACAGCTCAAATACCATAATTATTTTTAATACCTGCTGCCTTAAATACCCTTTCATTACATATTCCCTGCTTCCATTTTGTATCCCAAACTTTCTGTTTAAAACTGCCAAATCAAGACGACCCATTCTTAAAACTTTAGAAACCGTTCTGATAGCCACAAAAGAGATTATACAACTGTACAAGATCTTAATAATGAATAAAGAATATGAGAAATTAGCGGAGGCTCCTTTAATGTCCCCACAAATTGCAATAAAGAATTAGCAGTCCTTTCACTGTCTTACAATCTTAATAAAGTTTAATATCTCAAAAGCATTTATTTATCTTGATGAAAACCATGTGTGTAACTGTATTCTGGAAATTCTGATAACTAAACAGCCTTTAAGTAGTTCTCACACTTTGTTTTTTCTTGCTTGTGACTCATGCTCAGCAGTGTCTGAGTGCAACCCGGGGAGCATGTCTTGATTTTTTTGGATCAAACTGTTTCGTTTGATCAAATCTCTGGTCTGAGTGCCGAATATTTCACCAGGAAAAAAAATAAGAAAAAGATTAGAGAAAGTTGAATGTATTTTATGTGGCATTTTATTTTATTTTTTTCTCGGTTAGTCATCTTGCAACACTTTGTGGGGGTCCGACTGATTTAACGTTTGTTCAGACTCCTGTTGTGGCCTTTGTCATGAAATTAGTCAGCGTTTCAGGTGGTGTGATAACAGTTGAAGCTCTTAAACAGATCAGCTGTATCTACTCGGTCTAAACATGCCTGTGCTCACATGTCACAGCATCACTTCGGTAGTCATCATGGGTCGGCCGTGATGAGCGCTGAATCAGGGTATTGGATCTGGGTTTTGTTCCGTCCCCCGGTTTAGTGACTCACGGATCTGCGGCATTCAGAACAGTTTAGCCTGGGAGGCAGGAGCGGCCCTGAGCCCCCCGTCCACCCACCCAGAAGACTTCCTCTTTGCTCGACTCAGAAGGGGAAATTTAGCCCAGATGTGACTTCAAACAAAAGAAAAGCTGCAGGGATTGGAGGTGGGATCAGGCCCATCTTTCGCGTGACCCTGAGACCTGCTTCTTCCTGGCATCTGTCTTATTTTTCTCCTCCACTATTCTTTCTGTTCTCTCGCGGGGCCTTTTTACTTTTACTCCTCAACAACAAGGCTGTTTTTCACAAGTCTGCACCGTGTCATTCTCACTTTAGCCGGGGTAGTTGCCCCGGCATTGTGTCCAGAGCGACGAGGAAATCCTGTGAAGCAGCACATTTTCATCAAATAAAGTGAAATTCAGGGGGATTTGTAAAGTTCTCAACACACACATACACTTAAACCCCTTTCAGCTAAAAACAAGCACACATGAAGGACTTGACATTTTTCGGGCAAGTGTTGCATGTTTTTCTTAAAAAATGTGCGGCCAAATGCAGGGACACACCAGAGTTTCCAGGAAAAGATTAAGCTGAAATGTGCATAGCTGCAAAACATCAGTGGTAATTAAACAAACAGCAGAATGCAAATTTCAAGGGCTTCGTTCTAGTTTCCGTGCGTAATTACACAAGAAGAAAACCCATTTGCATTTTTGTATTAAAATCTCCAGGACCTTTGCTCTCCTTTGAACAATCAGGGATGACATGACATTGTCCCCTCGCCAGTTTTACTTTCTCCTTAACTTCTTTAAAAGGATAGTTTCTTTGAAGTGGGATTGTGTGAGGCACTTACCAGTAATCGGTGTGTGACTGAAAGTAGATGGTTGTGGGCAAGTCAGCAAATTGGCGAGGCAGACAAGAACCGTCAGCATGGAAGTTAAATTGTATTTTACCCACCTAAAAAAATCTGTATCACTATCATCCTTTACCTTGCTTTTTCATTGAGAAAGTCAATATATGCTTGCTTTCAACCAACCAAACTCGGGTTGACAAGAACAGTAATTTAACATCACAGAACAGAGACTACTGCTGCCTCAGTTGGTTGGTGGTCGTTTGTTTGTAATATTTTTGGGCTTTGGTTTTAATATGTTAATTTGCTTCTGAACTAACTCATTAAAAACATAAATTTGGATCTGAGCTAACACTTCAAATGTGTCAATTCTGATCTCAGCTAAGACATTCAGCACATTTATTCATATCTGATCCAACATATGAACTTGGATACAAATGTTAATTTGGATCTGAACTGATCATTGGGATCCAAGCTAATACATTAAACACATTCATTCAAATCTAAACTATTTGTGTAAAAACACTATCACTAATCCAGATCCAGAGTAACACATTAAATGCATTAGTCTGGAATTAAGGTAATGGTTAATTCATATCTTTGCTAACATGTTAAACATGCTTATTTGGATCCAAACTACCACATTCAACACATTAATTCATATCTGAACCAACACATTAAGTACATTAACTTGGCTCAGTGAGGCCAAGTTATTTAGATTTGATTTAGCACATAAAACACACCGAACTAATTTGTTAAGCATGCTAATTTGAATCTGAATCAATGCCTTAAACACATTTATTCAAATCTGAATTATTGTGTTACAACACTGACATTAATTTGGATCCAAACTAATACATTGAACGTGTTAGTTCAAATCCCAACTGTTGAGTTAAAACATCAGGTTTGTGTTATTTTTGATGCAACCTTAGCATACTAATTATGTTAATTTGGATCTGCACTACTGCATTAAAACAGCATATTTAATTCAGATACGACCTAACATGAAATGTGTTAGTTCGAATTGGCACTAACGTGTACACACCTCAAAGTCACACACTGGTAGAAGTGAAACTGCAATGTTCTGTGAGGTAAAATTACTGTTTTTGTCAATGGACTCTGGTGCCTTTGAAGAGAGCACTTTGACGGCTTCAGTTCGTCGTCTGAAAGGACAGTCTGACGGCAAGGTGAAGGGGTGAAACTATTCTAAATAAAGCTTACACTTTAACTGATACTGATTTTTTTAGGTGACTAAAATACATTATGCTCCTGTACCATTCACAGCAGGTCATTGCTCAGCTTCCATGCTGATTTTGCTGTCAGCTTCTCCATACTAGATGCATTCTGCTCTCCATCTGCTGCAGTTGTAGACCGACTATGGATTCATACAACCTTATTTCAAAGAAACTGAACTATCCCTTTTAACCCATATAGGTTGACAGCACAAAGATCGATTCTCAAGAACTGGCCCTTGTAAATGTAGTACTTTTTTTTTACATTATAGTCAGATGTAAGACCAAAAAAATACAAACCTGTCAATCTGTGAACAAGACTAAAGCCAGGCTAGCAGCTCTATGAGGCTGTGCGAAGTGTTAACATCAGCAGGTTTACATTCTCACAGTGACAGGCCGTTGCCGAATGTACAAATGGACAAATGTGATTTTCGCTGATGATTGCACTTGATGCTGAGGAACTCCAAAATGATTACGGTTCATCCTCAGGGGAACATGAATACTTGTGCCTAATTTTATGCCACTCCATCCAGTGATGGAGGCTTTCCACTAAATATTGCATCTTTTGGTGGCGCTGGAGGCAGTCACCAAGGTCAGTGTGGTTTATCTTCTGGGGAGCGTGAATTTTAAATGTTATTTTTGTTATAACTGCTGAGAAGTTTCTGTCTCGAACAAAGTGGTGGACCAACCAACAGCAATGTCACTAACATGGCTGAAGAGATGGCTACCCAGAAAGAACTCTTATATTGTATAAATATTAATTATTGTGTATTTTGAGAATATTTATTTCATCCCAATGGTCAGAAGAGTCACGAGAGACTAGATCGTTCAGAGAATCACTAGTTTAGCTCTGTAACCATGCTTGTATAACATATTTTTATGCGCATTTTGAAGTATTAAACCACTTCAGGTGGTTTTGACTTTGACTTTGACTCATGACCTAATAAATAATTGTTTCTTTTGCTATCTTCGTCTCAAGACAGCATGAAACATGGCCAGCATTAGCTGACAAGAATAATTCCAACTTTGCCAATTAAAACCAATTCCTGAAGACTTCTCTCCACTTTTCTCTTGTAAATGGGAAAAAAATGTTTATTTCTTTTCCTGCTTCAAAGTTTTTTAGCGGTTTGCAAACAACTGGTTTTGCTTTCGACTTCTTTGACTCTGTTTATTACATCAGTGTAGTCCATAGCACTGCCTCATGCAACACTGCAAAGCCTAGTTTTATCTATTCCAAAGCAGTTAATTGGAAAAAAACCTGATTCACATGTTTTAATTTCTTCTGTTCTCTTTCACTTTCTGTGACACTCTTATAGAAACCCGACTTGGGCTCTTGCATGTTATGCTAATACATGAGAGGCTACACCGGAACATAACATGCTGCCAGGGATGCATTAAATATCACATGGTGTTATATAAAGTAAGACGCTGCCAGGGTGGGTCGCCCCTTTAAGATATATATTCTTCATAGCAGAGAGCAGCACATGTCAGCACAAAATGGCCACCACTTATCTTGACAATTAGACGTTGCGGGCCAGTTGTCGGAGGTATTAAATCTTTGTAGGACAAGGATGACATGACAGCCACATATCAAAACCAGCCCTCTTCTGACCAAACCTCTCCACCCCTTTTTCTTCTCTCCAAACACCCCCCTCCTTCTCCTTCTCCTCCTCCTCAACCCCTCTCGCTCTGCTCTCCCCCATTCCTCCCTCAGCAGAACTACAGGGGCTTGCTTGTTGTCAAGTCAGTGTTTTTACAGCCTGGCATTAGCACAGGGCAGCATTCAGTCAGGACCCTGCATTCACTCCGGCTCCCCCCCTATAATTCACATGCTCGTGTGAGAGCGCCGCTGCCTCCGCTGCCACTCGTGAAATGACCCTGATTGAGCGTCGCCGGCCTCCTGACAGCACCGCTGACCGTTTTACTCATCTTATTAAAGCAACTTTTATGCCTCGCTGATAAATCTTTGTGCTTTTTAAATGCCACATGTAACACCCCTCCTGACATTATGGAGGCAGATGGAGCGGTGCCGGGACTCGGGGCTCCATTTGTTCCACTTTAACAATGAAAGAGGCGTGGGGGTAAATATTGTTTACACTGTGGCATCTATTAGAGAGTAATACAGTATACAACAGGAGCGTGCAGTATCATTTAAATGTCAAATGATTCAAAACTGCCCCGCCCTGCAATAGCTATCACTTGTACGCCAACAGTTGGATATTTGCTCTTCTGTAAAAATGAAAAACTACCAGTTTACCATTTGTATAAAAACAATTAAAGGCCCCACAGTACAATCTTTTCTATGTGACGCTAGGGTGCAGAATCGAAAACCCCAAGTCCAAAACTGAGAAAATTCTGGCATTCGCATCAACTTATAGCCAAGCTGTCACTGGTTTTCTAACTTGTATGTCAATAATCGCAAATGTATTCGTATCTGTTGCGGTGGGTTTCTCTTCCTTTGGGGCAGGTATTTTCAGTTCAGTCTTTCTAAAATATTAGTTTTTTATTGTTCTCGAGAGGAAATACTCCATTTTTCACTTTAGAAACAATGCAGTTAATGAGCGATAATTTGACATTTAGGTGATGTTGCACTGTTATACACTGTTTTTCATCATTTGGGAGACACCATGTCCTGGTACATCTATAATATATGGATTGTCATGTGTGTATTAGTGTATATAAATCCTGATATGTTATGACATTTGCTCTTCTGTAAAATTAACAACTGTCAGTTTGACCCACAGTAGAAACACAAAATCTCACCAGTTTTTCAGTTCATGGCCATTTAGATCATGCTATTACATTGATAGGAAATCACATTCTTGCCAAGTTTACTTTTGGAAATCACAGGTTTTCTAACTTATATATCCGTGATCACAGGTGTATTCATATTTGTTGCATTGGGTTTTTAGATTTGTGCCTGTATTTTCAATATAGTCTTTCTAAAGCATTAGGTTTTTATTGTTTATAGGAAGAAATACTCCATTTTCACCTAAGAAACAATGCAATTATTGAGAGTTAATTCAACATTTAAGTGATACTGTACAGGGACGTTGGGAGATACCATGTCCTGGTGCAACTGCAATAGGGTTTGTTCAGTGTGCATTAGTGTGTATAAATCACGATATGCTAAAAGAATTTTAAAAATTCAAAAGTTTAACAAAGAATGACTGTAAATATAGTGTGGCTGGTGAGTTGGTGCAGTCCTCTGACTCCCCTCGCCTCCTCTTAGATTTCCTCGAGTAAAATATACAGTATGTTGCCGACTTGTTTCCTCGGCTGTGAAAACGCTCCGCTACTCTTCCAGGAGCCCCGCTGCGACATTGGATGCATGTAGATTGATAATCGACGGGGGCAAACATAATTACATCGCCTTAGAAATTAATGAACGCATTGATCGCCCACTCTAAACATAATCAGCATATTTTTCTTTAAGCCACTGAAAATCTCGAGCGACGGGCCTTGATTACATCACAGCTTGCAATATTACTGCGGTTTCCCCCCAGTTAGTTCTCTCGAAGATCTTGCCAATACTTGTGGGGAGGGTTTTTAAACACTGATGTTGTTGGCACCTTTGAAGTGCCTTTCAGTGTCCAGATGTAAATTCATGCGGGGAGAAATGTGATAAGCTAATGACGTCTCCGGGGACAGGAGGGAATATAACCAAGGGATAAACATATCTGCAAATCTGACGTGTTTTTTTTTCTCCCTCTCCTTACCCTCCTTTAACACAGACTGGGGCTTGAACAGGAGCAGATGGACAGAGCTGGCTTTGATGTAC
This sequence comes from Dascyllus trimaculatus, assembly GCA_024666655.1. Lineage (NCBI taxonomy): Eukaryota > Metazoa > Chordata > Actinopteri > Pomacentridae > Dascyllus > Dascyllus trimaculatus. Next base: position 25,026,964 of record CM045455.1, read on the forward strand.
TCTGGGGTCATGTGTATCTGCAGTTTTATCAAGGTACACAAGCACGCAGAGTAAATATGCCACACCAAGAACTCTGGGAAGGTCTCTGGGCAAGGCAGGGGGAATTTCCAGGGTGCAGACTGAAATATTTCTCTGCATTTGTGCGGCATAGAAACTGTAGAGGAAGGTCCAACACAGATTATGCTCATTTTTTTAATCGAATGCATTCCACTTCACATCTAACTCCTGTTATTTTGCTTGACAGCAATGAAGAAAATTAAATTAACAGGCCCAGATAATGGCTTCAGGGTATTTGCCCATCGGCCTGTCTTTGGCCCATCTGACTGTCTTGTCATTTTATCCCCATTTGCTTGCCTGAAAAGAGACGTTCCATAATGCTGCACCGAGCGGGAACAGAGCGCACCGCTGCAAAACATGTCCATCAAGGAGAAAATAAAAATAGGCTGTTTCCTCTAAATTCACTCAATCAATAATTCATGCCGCGCACAGAAGCTTGATTTATGAAGGAATTAAATGTTGTGGACTAGGGCCTCGCAACGCAGGACGGCCGTCTCGGGGACGCGGCAGCCGAAATTAAACATGAAAGGCGAACGCCAAGAACAACCGGATCATCTCTTGGAGGGTTTGACGCGATCGCACGTGCGCCAGACGACGAACGGCGGTTTAAACGGGAGCCGCGAGGATTTGTTGGATGTTATGTTGAAGTGGGTCACCGGGAGTCAAACATTAATGCTGTGTGGCAACTGGAGGCGGAGATCAAAGGCAAAACCTGCACCTGCTGACCTGTGGGGATCTTGTGACTCTTGGTGCCTTTCTGACCTCGACTCTGCCGAACAGAAACACACAACATGACAGCTTTAGTGCTTTTAAAGTAACATGCAAGCCCCTTATATGTCCTCTCTTTCCTGCTTGAGGAAATATAAATTATAATAGCACTACAGCACCTAGGCAAGAAGTATTTTGGGGCATATGTGTGGATACAGGGCTAAAGCTTCTCTTTTACATCTGATAGCGTACATGTTGCACAACTTATTTGCACATCATAGCCTACAAACGCTGACATAATGTTTGTTTTTGTCTTTTCAACCACAAATCAGTTGTCAGTCCCTTCACCACTCAGTTTTTCACTCGGAAAAGGAAACGATCAAGCTAGTGTGAAGCAACTTGCTAGTTAAGCTGACTTTAACTGTGTTCAGATCGAAGGGTTACATCTTTGCGAGGTTGCATTTGAAGACTGAATGCGTCACAGTGGTTGTTCCTGTTCAAATTTTCCTTCGAATGCACCCTAGAAATGCGTCGGAGAAACCAGTGGATCCTAAACTATCCCGAGTTACATTGCATGCCGGTGACGATTGGATTTCTGAGAATATGGCACAACTTTGGTGGCTAAAAATTGCACTTTTATATGCAAGTATGGTGTCAAAACCACTAAAGCGTTGGGTTTTTTTGCGACTGTGAATTTTGACACAATTAGGAAGTCCTATGTATGTCAGACTGTTGGATTTAACAACGCTCGATTTGATCACGAAAGTGGGAATCACTGCAATAAATTCAATTAAACATTAAATGTAATCTTTCTGCTGAATTTGACCACACATGTACTCAGTTATTTTAAAATAAGCTCATGTACTTTTGTTTAGCACCCACTGTGGCAATTGTATTATAAAGACTGGTTTTAAAAGGTTGTGAGTGTGAGACATTATAATGGAGAGACGTCACATTTAAAGAATCCGAACTAGAAATCCATGGGAGAATTTTTGCAACGCCAAAGATGGCAGTTGCTGACACATGTCCCTCTCCTCACCCCGAAAACCCATTTGTCTGCTTTGCAACAGCTGAACAGGGAAACATCCAGACAATCACGCTGTTGCACTGACGCAAGCATGGACATTGTGAAACTTTACACATTAGGAAAAGTGCTTTTTAAGCCTTACTGTTAAGCCTTTTACATGCAGCCCATTGTTTTTATCAGCATGTTTATGCTGTCTAGCTATTTAGAAATCACAGGTGACCTCAATTTTGTTCCAGTAATCACAGGTCTATTCACTTTTATTACTGTTGTTGCTGCTCAGTCAATACTTGAAGCCACTTTTATGCTCCACCTGCATGATTTTTATGACGTACTGATTGTTGTGAATCAAGGTCTAAGAACTGGCTCCTACAATAGCACTGAGATTGTAATTTGGGCCTGTATTTTATTACAGGCTTTCCAAATAATCAGTTTTTGTGTTTAATTAGTTTATGTCCTTCGTTTTGCTGCCTGCAAGTTACCATTCCCTTTGCTACAGGAAACAACAACAACAACAACCTCCAAGAACAACAACATACCACACTGAAATTCTGAAGTTTTGCCAGGGTATTGGATCATGCAATAAGGCAGCCCTGCTGGGTCTTTTCAGTTGATTATCCATTTTAATGACAGTATTCATCTTCCTGTGTGCAAATATTCCAATGAAACGAGTTCACCTGGAGCTACAGCCTTCACATGGCTGCACCTAAGATGGCTCTGATTGGTTAGAAGAAATACAAACAAGCCAAAGTGTTTTTTTTATGCCATAGCAGAATATTAACTATGTGCACCAAGCTAATATTTTATAATTTTATATTAAGAACAGATGATAGTAACAGTTACATGATTCATTTTCTCTAAAGTTGAGAGTTTAAAATAGGACCGATATTTTCTCATTGCCCTGGCAGGTGGTTAAACAAAGCCCACAGCGGGGACCATTCTGCAGAATGGTCTGGCTGCACCAAGCTAACATTCTGCTACGGCATAAAAAAACAAACACTTTGGCTTGTGCAAGACTGAGTGAGACTCATAAAGAGATGATGCAATTTCGAATAATTTGACAACATGCAGTTTTTTGTGCAGTTTTTACATCCTGGCGATCGTTGAAATTGCAGTTATTGCTCTCTCTGCCATTCATTTAGATTGGGGCCTGCTCCTGTTAGCAGGATATTGCTGCCTGGGGGCACTACAAAGATGGCTGCCGAGCATGGACACTTGCCTAGAGGGACTTTGGCACTATCATTAAAATAAATAAATAAATAAAAATAATGAGCAAAATGTAATTTTTCAGGCAAATTGAACCAAGTGTAAGTAGTTTAAAACGATCAGCTCTGCTACTGTGGCAATTATATATCCATAATAATGCTTATTATATAGTTACAGTGGCACAAGTGAGTCAGCAGCATCCTCAGGCCAGTTTAACTGAGCTGAGGCAACTGATTGTTTCTTCTGTTACTTTGACTAGTTTCACTTTTATCCGGGTTTAGCTTCAGAATTGACTGACTTCATGTGTCTCAGAGCCGCACAACACACATGAACGAAGCTCTGCTCATTATAACATCAGCAGGCGCGTGCGCGTTTAGCCTTAGAAGGGGGAAAAAGAAATCACGGGTGCGCGCGCATTAATAAACCGAGTGGATGCGGACGAACGTGCCGGTGCGCGCTCCCGCTCCGAGCAGCGGTGCACTGCTGAATCAGTAACGGCGAGAAGAAAAAAAGAGAAGAAGAAGCAGCAGCAGCAGAGTCGTCAGATGAAATTACTGTGGCTGTCAGCGTGTGTCTGGACGCCTCAGATCACCGGCAAAAAGTGCGGCCAGTGGAGATGAAGCTGCGCTGCGCACTTGGGGCTAATTATCCAGCTGTGGGTTGGTGTGATTTAAAAGGAAAAAAATTACCCAAACGATCAGAAGTAAAGTGATCCTGAAACATTAAAGCGGGCCGGAGCTAAAAGGACTTTGTGGCACAGTGGATGCAGGAATATTGGAGATCTGTGGTGGTGATTAAAACGCAGAGGAGAGCGCAGATTGGGGTGGAAAGGTATAAAAAAAAACAGCGTGCAGGGGATCAAGTGTGTTGAGAGACAAACTATTTTCTGCAGTGTGAGGGCAGCGGGGAGGATCTGTGGCTTAAAGCCATCACGGAGCTGCTGGAGGAGATGCATTCTTCATTCTGAGGAGGAGGGGAGGAAGGAGGGACGAGAGGGGGAGACAGAGAGAGAGAGCGAGAGAGAGAGAGAGAGAGGTGAGCAGAGCACACACGTCGCACTATCAACTGAATCCATCTAAGAAAACAACTCGCAGGGAGTCCGGAGCTCCGAGCTGCGCAGCCACCAAAAAGGCAAGTTTGAGCGTCCACCTCCCTCCCTCCCTCCCTCCCCCTCGAACCCAAACGGCGCAGCCACCGGGACGGACGCAGCTGGTCCCCGCGTCATGGCCCGCGGCGGATCAGGCGGCGGACACTTCGGCGAGCGCGTCCTCCCCGTTCGGGCAGCAGAGAGTGGAAGAGGAGAAGTGCCTGCCGCCGCTTCCTTCGCTCCTTACGCGCCGCAGACGGTGTTGAGTTAAAAGCGGGGAGGAAAAACGCACACACATACAATAAAACAAGAGAAAGGAAGGGGGAAAAGAAAGTGCGGACGGACACAAACCGAGTGGAAGGACTCATGCAGCCGAATATGCTGTTCCGTAGACTCGCCGGGCTGCTGATCGGAACCGACTCGCACCGAGCAGAGCTTTACGCACGGGCATACAGCGGGACCGCATGAAGGACGGAGGCTTACAGAAAAGGGGAAAAGTTGAACGCGGTAGCGGGGTTTGCGATGGATAAAGGCTCGTCAAAGGTAGGCTGGATGTTTCCTTCTAAACCCGAACCTGGTGAGAAATAAGCTCAGGGCCTGAGTTGCATATAAATCGGCTACTTTTCACAGTAGATATCCTCCTAACGCACATCCACCTATGGAACTCCACAGACAGCCTGATCCCCTCTCACTTTTTAAAGAAGAGATTATTTAAAAAAAAATATTTGTGGGTTAATTAGACATTTCATCGAGTTAAGGATTACTGCGCTCCACATTTTTTCCCCCATCCGAGAGAAAAACCTGACTTTTTTCCCTTTTTTTCTTTCACTCTCAATGCACTGCACGGTTTTCAATTCCTCCCCTTTGAAATAATTCATTCAGATGAACGCCCGCTCACTGGGCAGCCCTTTGAAGTCTACCTGATCCTCCTCTTATCGCCTCTTAAACGCTCCTATCCATTTTAAACTTTTTAATTGCGTTTTTCTCTGTCGCCAAATCCAGTTCTAATCGGATTGTCCTGGCCACATATCACAGCGTTCATCTGGTGGTGAGAAACTGTGCTCCCTGGACTGGAAATTAAATTTTTTTTAAAAAAAAGAGGAGAGAAAAGGGGGTGAAAGTCTTTTTTTTAAAACTCACTTTCACTCCTTCTTCATCCAGCTTCGGTGTCACCAGGTAAACTCCTGTTATTTGGATTCTCAGTGACATTTTATTCATGCAGCTATAATAATCTTGATGCTGCTGCCTTCTGCTGTTGATTGTGCCGCTGTGGCAGCACATTTTATCACTTCATGTGGTTGCTTATCCCTCCCTCCACCACCACCACCACCATCACCACCTCCCCTGAAGCTTATTTGATTAAATTTAGCTCTTTCAATTTAGAAAAGTAGATCAGAGAGTGTATGTGTGTGTGTCAAAAGGATTGTTTCTCCATCTCCGCCACAAAGAGCCCATGCAGGCTTCCATCTAGTCAACAAACAAGGCAGGGCATTTTAAAAGAAGCGAGCATGGAGAGGAGTGTGTTTTTTTTCCTGTCTTTACAAAATATAGCTGCCTGTCAGTCACGGCTGCCACTTGTAATGAATCTGAATTTTTTTTGGAAACATAAAAATGCCCCCCCCCCCCTCAAAAAAAGCGTGAATTCTTATTATTTTCTGAATCGTGTGGCTCCAGACCCTGCAGGAAGCCTTAATCCACACTCACGGTCGCCCCTGTGCTTAACATTCAACCCATCGCTTCCCATCATTGTGTCATCCAACGTTGACTCAGGGTGGAGCTCCGGTTAAGCTGATGGCTACAGATGACAACTACTGTCTTTCAATCATGTTGGAGTGCAGACGAGGGGAGAAGGAGGGGAAGATGTTTGATGGCTCATAAAAGTTGGAATAATGGATCTGTGGCTTCTACTGTAATCCAGTGGCCTTGTGCTTTACTACAAACCTCCCCGTGCTGAAAAACAGCCCCGTATCGATCATTTATCGCAGGTGGAGGGACTAAATTATTTTCCAATCCCATTTCATTTGACAGCTCGTGTATGTCACTTCAGGCGGAGGAGGAGGAGGAGGAGGAGGAGGAGGAGGCGCTGATTCGCGGCGTCTCTATTCCTCGACCGCCTCTCCTTTGTTTTGTAATCTCCACCAGCCTTAAGTCTTGAGTTTGACGACGGTGGGTTCAGGCCTGCACGTAATAACGAGCTCCTCCTCAGGCCACCGGCAGAAACAATCGCCTGTGTTTACTGTAAGCGCTTGTGTGTTTACTTGTGTACCTCTGCCCACTATGTCTGCTCAAGCAGCTGGAAAGAAAAAAAAATAGCAGTAGCAGCTTTTTTTTCTGCTGTATTGTTGGCTTTTTTTTGTTGTTGCTGCCCAGGAAATATCTTCCATGTTGGGAAACAAAGAGCTGATGTCTTTATTAGCCTTATCTTATTTTAGCATGTTTTCCATTAGGCGACAGTGATGTTGCTGAGAACCCTTGTGAATCCATGAGTGTGTGTCCTTGCAGTGCTCTATTACCTCCTTTGATAGAGCGCAGGGGGATAAAAGCCTTCTTTATGTCTGTGAAACCGGATGTGCAAGAGCTGTTCTGAATATTTATCAGACTCTTTTTTTAACATAGCCAGTGCATAATTTGACATGAGCAGTGAACGGTATGTTTTGTGACTCTGTCTTTCTGTTTTGGGGGGGAGAAGGAAAGAGTGAGAACGAAGGCAGGACGGTTGGTATGTGTGTGTGTTTGTATGTTAAATAAAGAGACAGAGCGAAAGAGGGAACAGAGAGGCCCCTTTTTCCAAGAACAGGCCACCCCTGAAAATACTCATCTAGCTTTTCTTTGTTTTCCCACAGGTCTGTGGATCCAAATGTCACCCCCCCTGGACTCTGCCCTGGTCGGGGACCAGCAGTGTGTGACGGACAGGCGAGTGGAGCCTGCGGTGACTCTCTTACTGCGTGGCTTCAAATTGGCCCTGGCTGAGCTCTGCATGGAGCAGCGAGTGAAGAGTCCTGCTATGGTCTGATGTCTCAGCATGGATGGAGTCAGTCAGAGGACTGGCCACCACTAATGAGACCATCGCTCTTCAGCTGAGGACTAGCATTTACAGGATTACTCCCACGGTTTCCTGCTCTTTCCCCAGCTAACTGCATCATTACCAAACTGTCCTAGGTGGACTTTTCGTGGCTCTGGTTTTTGGTGGATATATACGTCATTGCCTTTCTGATTTTCATATTTGCTTTTTTGTTTTTTTATTGTTGGTTTCCATTTTCCTGTTTTGTTATTCCACTATGGAGTTTCTGGCTGGACCTTGGAATAAGGATTGGGCTTCATTCTTGCAATTTTGGTTGACTGTCATCCTAAGCCTCCAAATGCAATTCAGCCCGGGTGCCTCTTGCCCGGAGGAGTGTCGTTGTGACAAATCGTTCGTGTACTGCAACGAACGTAGCCTGACATCAGTGCCTCTGGGGATGCAGGAGGGCTACAAGGTCCTCTACCTACACAACAACCAGATCAACAATGCTGGCTTCCCATTGGAACTTCACAATCTGGCCTCCGTGGAGACTGTGTATCTCTACGGCAACCAGCTGGATGAATTCCCCGTCAATCTGCCTAAAAACACCAAGGTCCTGCATCTTCAGGAGAACAATATCCAGACGATCTCCAGGGCAGCCCTGGCCCAGCTGACTCAGCTAGAGGAGCTGCACCTGGATGATAACTCCATCTCCACAGTGGGGGTGGAAGAAGGGGCCTTTAGGGAGGCGGTAAGCCTCAAACTCCTCTTCCTCACCAAGAACCACTTAAGCAGCGTTCCCATTGGCCTTCCTGAGGACCTGAAGGAGCTGCGATTGGATGAGAACCGCATTGCTGTCATTGCAGAGGAGGCTTTTCAGAATGTAACACGTCTGCAGCGCCTCCTGCTGGACGGGAACCTGCTGACGGACGAGGGCATCGCACCAGGGACCTTCCAGGACCTGGCCACCCTCCGTGAGTTGGCCCTGGCCCGTAATTCACTCACCTTTCCCCCTCCCCTTCTGCCCAGCCAGTCACTGATCAAACTCAGCCTGCAGGAGAACCAGATCGACCAGATCCCTGTGGCGGCCTTCGCTGGTCTAAACAGGCTGGAAAAGCTGGATATTTCCAACAACCAGCTGCAGACTCTGACGCAGGGTGTGTTCGATGGCCTGTCAAGCCTGAAGCACCTCATAGTGCGAAACAACCCGTGGCGCTGCGACTGTGCAGTGAAGTGGGTGGTGGTGTGGCTCAAGTCTTTGCCTTCCTCCATCAACGCCCGGGGGTTCGTGTGTTCGAGTCCAGAGAAGGTGCGTGGCATGACAATCAGAGAGCTCACGCTGGATATTATCGAGTGTCCCGTTTATCCTGACCAGACACCCTGGCCCACCCTCCGCTCCACACCCCCTCCCCCACCCACCACCACCCCTGTCACCACCATGATCTCCACCCTCATCACCACATCCGTCCCTTACTACTTCGACTCCCCCTCCCCTCCTTTACCTCCAATCCCTAACAACCCCCCTGGGCCCCTGCCTCCTTACGAGGACCCCCTTCAGATCTCCTTCCACGTGGTGAACTCCACCAGTATCGAGGTGAGCTGGGCTTCCTATTTCACCGTCACAGCCTACAAGGTCACTTGGGTCAAAAGGGGCCAAAGCCAAATAAACGAAGGGATGCGGGAGAGGACGGTGAGTGGGGAGCGGCGGCACATCACCCTCACCAACCTGGAACCACGCTCAGTGTATCGGATCTGCGTGCACGTTCTGGACACCCTTAACTCCTACAGGCCCGGAGAGGATACTGTATGCTCCGAGGCCAGGACCAAGGCTCCTGCGTCTACTAAGCCTCCCGGCAGAGAACAAGCTCCTCAGGACAGCATCAACTCCACGCTGCTAATGGCTGGGATCATAGGCGGTGCGGTTCTTATCATCCTGGTAACGCTGCTCGGCCTGTTCTGCTGGCACATGCACAGGAAGAGCCGGTCGTCTTCGACCAAGTGGAAATACAACCGCGGCAGGAGAAAAGACGACTACTGCGAGGCTGGGACCAAGAAGGATAACTCCATTCTGGAGATGACTGAGACCAGTTTCCAGATAGTGGCACTGAACAATGAGCAGCTGCTCAAAGGAGATTTCCGCATTCAGCCCATCTACACGCCCAACGGGGGCATTGGATTTAGAGACTGTCACCTCAGCAACAACAGCATAGCCTACTGCAAAAGCAGCAACGTGCCCAGTACAGAGTTCTGCCACACGTGATGCAGCAGCACACAGTACAGCGGCAGTCACACATATACACACACAAACACCAGAAACACTCGCATAAAGACACACGCATACACCGTTTGTGTAGACAACAAAAAATATAAAAATTCTAGTGAAATATAACTGTACTATATATATTTCCAAGTTCTGTCTACGATGTAATTTATACTGTGGATAATAATGTGGGATTCTCTGCTATCTTTTTTATTCTTAGAAGAAGAGATACAAGTGTTTCTTTTTTTATAACCAGCAGGGTTTTGAAAGTTGTTTTAATGGTCAGTACTGTACATGAACATGGATTTGTACAATCACGGCACCCTGGGTGTAGCTCCTGACAAAAACGCTGTCAGCCTTGGAAATGTTTGGGGGGGCGCTTCAGAGGGCTGGGATCCTTTGCTAACCACAGAAGCAAAAATATGGCCTTTTTTTGCGCTTTGAAACCCTGCACACCCTCCCCGGTACAACAGCGGTAAAAGACAACACAGCACAGGGGAAATCCAAACACTGCTGATTAGAGCGCTGTGGAAATATAGCACTGGTGTTGTAAAAAAGAATCGAAGTGCACTTTCTTATTAATGGTAGCAAGGCAGGAAATGAGCGATCACATGTAGGGGATTGTGGAGGGCCGTGAGGGGAGAATGTCATCGGTGCTGTTGAGAGGCCTCAGCTGAGATTTCCCAAAAGTAACACTAAAAGCATCTTTGTTCTGTTAGTTTATAGTGGAAATGAAGGTGGCATTAGTCAGGAGACACTGTTGGAAAAGAGAGAAAGGACGTGCCATTTTTAGCAAATTCAGTTATTAACATGAGCGTTAAAGCAACAAAGGGTGATTGTGTCTAATGAGGTGCTGAGACTTGCAGATCCTTTTTGGAAAATTTCTTTTTTTTAATCCTTGTTTTGACGAGTGAGGCCACAAGGGGGCAGTTTTCCTCATTACCACATGTATGGGGCAGAGCAAGAGAGGGCAGAGTGATCACTTTACCTCCACCATTCCCCTGGAGCCCATTACCCAGACGACATTACTCATGCTCAAACAGCATTGTGTAGGGTATTCTTGCTCATCGAGCTACTTAATGATGTGGAATCATTTAAAACTAACAGTGTTTTCCGCGTTTGGTGGCTAAATGATATGGATTTTCACCACTGTGGTCTGTTATGGGATGATGGTTCCTCCCTCTGTGTGTGTGTGTGAGAGAGAGAGAGAGAGAGAGAGAGAAAGAGAGAGAGATGTGATGGATTTTCAGATGGCTCACACATAATTATACACCCACTTATTTCATCCTTGTCCCGGCGTTCATTAGACTTTCTGATAAATTATGAAATTACAACAATAAGATCGCGCCCCGCCCACGATTGCACACAGTGCTGCAAACGAAAGCCTCATCAAGCCCCTCGTCATTTATCCTTTTAACCACGCTCGCCAAACGGCCTATTTCATTCACGCTTTGCTCACCTGAACAATGCACCTTCTGCAAGGATGGCTCTCGCTCAGTCTGCCCACATTTTCCCTGTTTTCTGTCCCTGCCTGTGACTGCACTCTGATCCCTGCATGGGCTCAATTAAAACAGTTTCCCTGCCCTTCAGCTCGTAGACTGCGGTGGCAGCTCTTTGCATGTGAGGTGCCAGTGAGAGGTCTTCATTATGCACCTCTTAAGAAGACTTTATTTGACTTGACATGATTTTATTTTGAGGGCCCAGGCTTAAAAGAACTCCCCCCTCCCTCCTTTCCCTCCTTCTTCCCATAATCCTCAACCAAAAAAGGGAGAAAAATATGTAGACCTTATTTTCACTTGGCTGCATGAGGCTCCTGCTGGGTTTTTTTAACTCTTTGCGTGGCTGCTCCGACATACTGTACACGGCAGACAAACTGGGCTTAAAGCAGAACGATTTTTCAAGGGCTCGTACTCGTGTTATTCCAGAGTGTCGGGATTATCTCTGAGAGGATTTACCTCAGCTGTCGGAGTATCTTAAAAAGTAGCTGCACTTACTGTATTTCCAGCAATAGCTCAGATCTCGATCACATGGACTTTAATTTGAGACGTCCCCAGCCTCGGTGCTTAAGACCTGTTTAACCAGTAATCAAAGATTTTAATCATCTGTCTTAACATGTCATTTAGTATCATTTTATGTCTTTTTTAAATTAAGAGTTAGTTGGAATTTTGTGCTTTTAGAAGCAATTTGGGAAACTTTGAAAAGATAAACTCTATTATTAAGAAAAGATTAAAAGTAGTAGTTTGATGAGAGTTACCAGAGAGGATTTAAACCACTGTGATGTCTGTACAGCTAGCCTACCTCTGTCCAAAGGTAGCAGAACTCATGTTTACACATTACTTTTGTGTATGAATTAAACAAATATGATCTGATGTGCTAATTAATGAGCGTTGGAGGTGCTGATAGGTTTGGACAGATCTAGACTGCCTGTTTCCCTGCATATTTCCAGCTAAGCTAACTGACTAATTAAAAGATGGACATAGCAAACCTGCATTCTTCCTAAACGTCCAGCAGGGGGCGACACCTCTGGTCGCAAAAAGTAGTCTGATTCTATAGAAGTGTATGAGAACATGACCCACTGGTCACTTGATTTGTGATCTCAGTTAACATTTTACTGATCCGTTTATGGTCTCAGCCGCTAGGTTCAAGTCTCCTTCAGTGCAGCATAATGGTTTTGTTTAAATTATGGTCCCATTTAGAGTAAAATAGACAAGAAAGCAGGGTATGTTTAAGGATGGAAAAGTGTCACTGTTGTATTGATGTCTGTAGTGTCATCGAGTTTTCCCTCAGATCTACAGCTCACTCATCATGAAAGTCCAAATTTAAGGCTTAAGGGTCATCCACAAACCAATGGGAGATGTCAAGGTCGCTATGTCCATCTAGTTTTACAGTCTACACTCTAGCTTGTAGCTTCATAGTTACTATACAGACATTTGAGCAGTATTAATCATATAACTTTGCAAAATGCCACACTTTTCCTCTAGGTGGTAAAAAAAAAAAAAATCCTGTATCAGTTTTAGATTTTAACATCAGTTTTGTGTAAAACAAATGTGATCTTATGTACTAATAAGTAAACTTTTAAGGTACTGGTAGGTTTGGACCTGCCTTTTTCCAACAAAATTAACCAGCTCTCAGCCATAGACTGTATAACTGATGCATGTAGCCTCTGGGTGACTTGCATTCTTTCTAATAGCCAGCAGGGGGCGACTCCTGTGGTTGCAAGAAGAAATATGATTTTATAGAAGTCGATGAGAAAATGATTCTACTTCTCATCTGATTTGTTACCTCAGTATTAGAGTTGCAATTAACGATTATTTTCTTAATCAGTTAATGTGTTGATTATTTTCTCAATCGACTAGTTTGGTCTTTAAAATGTCAGAAAATAGTAAAAAAATCTGCATTTCCAGCCCAAGATGACGCCTTTAAATGTCTTATTTTGTCCACAGCCCAAAGATATTTAGTTCACTGTCATAAAGGAGTAAAGAAATCAGAAAACATTCAAATTTAAGCAGCTGGAAATATCGAGTTTGGTCTTTTTTGTCCTAAAGAATTAATCAGACCGGATAATCGATGTTCAAAATGGTTAGCGATGAATTTAATAGTTGACAACTAATCAATTATTGCATCTCCACTCGGTAAACATTTTCTTAATGAGTTTATTGACTCAGTTGCTCGTTTCAAGTCTTCTTTAATACAGCGTGATGTTCATTTTGTAGGTTATGGTTCCATTTAGAGTAAAAATAGACAATAAAACGGTGTGTTTCAGAGCAGGACTACCTTGTGTGTAGTGTCCTCAAGTTTTCCATCAGATCCACCCTTTTTTTTTTTAATCACGTATGCTTGTAAAGGATAGATGTTGACACCAAAACATCATGGCTGCTTCGTCCATCTTTTCTATACAGTCCATGCTCTCAGCTACTCCTGACAAAAATGCCAAACAAAAATGGAAAATACTAAGTTCATTTGTGCCGCCACCCCTGCCCACCATCACCAAATAACCTACACTTCACCTCAACTTATGCACATGAACAGCTTGGAAGATTTTATGGGTTTATTAATGCCTTCTGTGGTTATCAAAGCATCTCCACTTTTTATTTCAACCTTTTCTTTCTACTAATATCCACATATCAGCCACATCCAAACCCCCACCGTCCATCGAGACACACCGGGCCGCCCTGCCCTGCGCTTAGATCGACCCCGCTGAGCACCGAGCCGACAGTTCATTGCGTGGTTTTCGCTTCATGCTGCACCAGCTGACCATAATCCCACGCAGCGACACTTGAACATGTACAACTGTTTTTTTTCTGGTTGGTTTTATTTTTCGTTCTTGATTTTAAAAAAAGCCCTATTTTAAGTCACTTGTGGATCAAGCAAGTCAGGTCAAACCATTGCAACGTCTAGCATCTCCCCTGTCTGTGAATGTGTCACGGAGACAGATATTTGCCTTACCTTTTATGCAGGACTGAATGATTAGCCGGAGAGGGAGTTAAGTGGGAGGAAGAGAAAGGATGAGACATAAAGAGACGGCAACAAGAATGCTGAACTGAAAGCACATTTCTCCAACCGACTGCAGCAACAATAACAGGAAGAGCAACACTAAGCGTGACACACAGTAGCTAACGAGAGACTCCATAGTGCCAGAAATTAAGCGGTGCATGGCTAATGATTCAAGCAAACTGGCAAGGAGCTGCACCGGTTGTTTTGCAGCGTATATTACTCTTAATTTTGATGGAAGAAAGCGGCTGCAGCGCCGTGACCAATGGAATTACACAAAACATATTACAGACTACGAGCGTCGGTTTTATTACTGTTTCAGGGTGCCGAGAAGTAATTTCCCTTAAAGCTCATTGATTCGCGTTGAAATAATTATGTTTAATCACCGAGACAGACGGAACACATGAAAACTGAATAGGTTTAAAGTCACCTTTTCTTCCTGCAGGCTGCAAATATCTATTAGCCAGTGATACTCATTCAAGAATTTTTGCATGTACTGTATTTAGCTTCATAGCCTTTCATTTGTCACACCAGGGTTTGGACTTTCAAATCTTTTTCTTTTTTTTTTCCTTTTCCGAGAGGTGGTTAAAGAAACGGCGTGCGCAGACCACACACTAAAGGTTTTTCATGTGGTTTTTAGTGGAAGCAGGCAGGAAATTTACAGTGCATGTAAAACGGCTATGTTGGGATACTTTGCCATCCTGGCTTCTGGATTCTCATCGAAGACACTGCAGTGTTGCGTTAGCCATCCACACCGAGGCGTTTTTCTTAGGAACCAAAGTTAAAAATTTTCTGTTCTCATGATGAAATATTGATGTTGTTCCATGTATGTGCCTTGAGGTTGAACTTACAATGTAAAGTCCTTGAAACCTTTAAATGTTTTTGCACAAACTGTAAATACTTAAGTGAAGCTTTTTGAAAATAAAAGAGCCATTGGATTTGAGCGATCACTCCTTTTCGTTTTTGGAAAAAAAAAAAAAGCTACTCCCATGAGTGATCCTGCATTCTTTGTCTTTCTACATTGAGTCCTTGCTCAATCTATTTTGGGTCAGACACTAGTAATTCTGGGTCATAGATTCCTGCTGTACCAAACCATGCCAAGTTATCCGCTTATTTCTATACGGGAAGCTTGAGACATCTTAGCGTAGCCACCGCAGCTTAGCGTTCAGCTGGGGAAAATCCAGGATACTCTCTCCTTCTACTTGTACAGCACAACTAAATCCCAGAATGGGCTTTTTCTCCCAATCCCTGTGTTTTACCAACTTTTTTCCCCTCCACATGACCGCATCCCAGTGTTGCCTTTGCAGCCTCCAACCCGCTCAGAAACCCACATTAGCCCAATCTTAATTCACTATGACAATTAACCACAGCTGGAACACAAAAGGGTGTGCCACTCCGGTATTTTGAGCGGGAAATTGGTATATTTCTTGAAATCCCTCAAATGTCAGAATGTGATTTGTTATTGCAGAATTGCAGGCTTCACGTGGAGGCCAACGGGGTAAAACGAACCGAGGCTTTGGCACTCGAATCGTCTACTTTGCTGTTCTGCCCTCATTCTGTGCGAGTGCCATGAATGATTTAGTGTGTGATCTCACCCCAGTGCATTCATCAGGATCGGGTTGTAAGTTCATCTCCAAGTTTGTGCTAAGCTAGTCAGAAAGCAAATTATTTACTCAACTTTGTTGCACCGAGGAGCGTCTTACCGAGGCGAGGCTCTGGAGATGTGCAGATTTGAAAATTTGCAACGGCATATCATCAAAAACAAGCAACTGTGCAAACAGGAGGCCAGTGTAGCTCCACAAGCTGTATATAATATGTAATGTGTGGTTAGTATTCACAGATGGCAGAATCAACTTGATACAACATTTAAATGTGGTCAGGCAAAAGTATTGAATCTACATCTGTTTAATCCAAGTTGCACATTATGACAGAATTTAATATAATAATAGAAAGACTGGGAACTATCTGGTGATGTTAAACAAGATAATGTTATTGATATTTTTGTGAACTATAATTCAAAATCTTCATAGTTTACATGTTATTAAATTACATGTTATCAAAAGAGGCTTTTTGAACAAGTCAGATTTGTTGTTATAATGATAACTGGTAAATTCAGTTAGCATCACTAGCTACTATCTAGTACCTAAAGAAGTATATGTTTCAGAGTTAACAATAATTCAAACTTAGGATGCTAACGCTAGCTAATTTTATTTAGCCATGTTTTTTTTTTATGTGAAAAGTGATTAAAAATCTTCTTAGTTTGTATGATATTAAGCAGAGTTTTATTAAATGAGGGTTTTTGAACATGTCAAATTAGCAAGTTAATAATAATTTAGTCAGGTAATTCAGTGAGCTGCAAACATGCTCCAGTTTACATTTAATAGCTGTAAATATTAACCAAGTGTAGCACTGAAAGCCGTCGCATAACTTCATAAAAAACTGTGTTATGGGGTCAAATTAAATGTTAAACACAACTGCCAGTACTTAGGTAAAAGTAGGTATTTGATTTATATGCACAAAATCATACAGTAGCCTACATAAAGGCATATATTTTTCAGAGTTAGCAGTAACAAAGTATGGAAACTATATGCTAACCTAGCTGATTTTATTTAGCCAGTAGCTATTGTTATTTTTGGGAAATGTAACTTAAAATGTACATGATATTAACCAGCATTTTATAATGTGAGGCTTTTTGAACATGTCAAATTAGCAAGTTAATGATAGTTTGCCAAGTTAATTCTTTTAGCTGCAAACAGACTCCCCTTTACAATGAACAGGTGTACATATTAGACAACAAAAAGCCAGTACAGCATCACAAGCTGTAGCATAACTTCAAAGAAATACAGTTTTATGGGGTAAAACCAAATATTAAACACAACTGCCAAGCCTTTGTAAATGTAGGTATTTCTTTTATTTGCACAAAATCATACAGTACATAAAGAAATATGTGTTTCAGAAACAGAAAGATCAGGAATCATGCCACTGTCGCCTATGTTTTTAGCTATAGTTGTTATTTTTGTGAAATGTAATTCAAGATCTTTCCTGGTTTACATGATATTAATCAGGTCAAATGTGCCAGTCGTATGACCTTGCACTTAAACGTGTCAAATTAGCAGGTTAATGATAATCTGGTGAGTTAATTCAGTTAGCAACACAGCTGCTCCACTTTATATTTAGCAGGTGTCAAAATTAGCTATCAGGAAGCCACAAGCTGTAGCATAACCTCCAAAATAAAATAAAATAAAATAAATTACAGTGTTATAGGCTAAAATTAAATATTAAACAGTCCTTTATAAATGTAGGTATGCGTTTTATGTGCACAAAATCATTCAGTACATGAAGAAACGTGTGCTTCAGAGTTAGCATTAATAGACTGGGAACCATGCTAACCTTTTCAGCCATTGTTGTTATTTTTGTGAAATGTAATTCAAGGTCTTCCCGGTTTACATGGTGTTAATCGGGTCAAATGTGCCAGCAGTGTGACCTTGCATTTAAATGTGGCAAATTAGCAGGTTAATGATAATCTGGTGAGTTAATTCAGTTAGCTACACAGCTGCTCCACTTTATATTTAGCAGGTGTCAATATTAGCCAACAGGAAGCCAGTGTTAGTTGACAGGCTGTAGCAAAAAGTACAGTTTTAGAAGTTAAAATGAAATAATAAACAAAACTGCCAGTCTTTTGTAAAAACAAACCCAAAAAAAACATGAAGAATATAGAATATTTGCATTTACGAGGTAGCAGTAATATAAAGACCGGGAATTTTCGGAGCATATTTAACCATTATTATATTATTATTTTTGTGAAATCAAGTGTATAGCACAATTTAACATGTGTTAACTAAAGTTCTGTACATGTTATGCGTCAGGCAACAACTAAAATATGTGCAAAAAGCAAGACAGAAAAATGATTGAAACTTGTGAAATCATCAAATATGAAATACAAAAAAACAAAAACAGGAAAACAACTTTTAAGGTCAAATTGTAATAAAGTAAATATTAAATCCTATAATTTTGAGACGACTAAGAGCAACCAAAAGCCGTTTAAAACATGAATGTCTTGAGATTTTTCTTGAAAATATCAATGAAGAAGGATTATTTGATTGAAAGCAGAAAGTTGTTCTAAAGCTTCACAGCTATTACTGCAAAGACTCCTTGTCTTTTATACCCACCAGCCTGGATGGTAAATCAGTTAACAGCAGATTGTCTGATAATGTAAGAGGCCTGAAGGTAAAGTAGGAGCAGAGAAGTTCTGAAAAGCACTAAGGTGCCAACACGGCTTTATAAATGAATAAAAGAACTGTAAAATCAATTTGTATTGAGCAGGTAGCCAGAGCAGGGATGCTGCAATAGTGGTCATTACAAAGTTACAGAGAATTACAGTAAATTAGCCTTAAAGAAATTAAAGCAGCGAACACAGTGTTCATGTCACTGAGACAGAGGAGGGATTTCTGTTTGGTTATGTTCTTCAGTGTTTAAAATTCAAAATGCTACTCAAAGTACTCTGAATTTATATGATATTAACATGCAATTCATGTAGTCTCAGGTCCGTTGTGTGAACATAGCTGAAACTACAGTTTTTTGGGGGAAAGGAAGTTTTTAAAAAGACATTCCAATATTTTAAAGGTGTAAGTAGTAGGGGTTTTTTTTGCACAAAATCATGTAATACTTAAAGAAATATGTGTGTTTCAGAGTTAGCAGAAATAAAAGACTGGGAACTGTGCCAAACTACTTTAAATCTTTAATATGTTTCTGTTATTTTTGTAAAATCTAATACAAAATATTCCTGTTTTACATGATATTAATCAGCATTTTATCAAGTGTAAATATTACATTTAAATGAAAGGTCAGCCGTCCCTCTGCATTTAGAAGATGTAGCTATTTTATTGTAACCAATGATGGTAATTAATTTTATTCAAACATTGTACATTAAGTACTTTTATATTACTGGTGTTTCTGTTTTATGCTACTTATATCAAACACAAAGCAAGAGAATAACTGCTACTAAACAATAAAACAGTTAAAATTAATTACACATTAACCAACTGCAATGGTAAAATGCAAAAGGCCACTTACACTTTAAAATAGCAGTAATAAAAATCCAGTAAAGCCAATAATACTCATATTTTTCTGCATTATGAGTTTAGTACTTTGAGTAAAGGATGAACCTATGATGTAATTAAGGATCAGGTTATTTGTTCCATCATCTTTAACAGCTGCAATCTCCAATTAAGGGCTTGTTTCTTTATGGTTTCAACCTGTTTTCACTCGGTGACGCATAGATCTTTACTGATTAAACCCTTATTGTTCTAAGCAGGCTAAAGTTAAAGCTCGGCCTCAGTTCATTTTCATAACGCTGAGCATCACAGTCACCACAGCGTTTTCCTGCCCTAACAATTGCGAACGTTGGAAGTCATTTAAAAGCAAGTGTTTGTCTGTTGTATTCCATATGGCGGGAGCTAATAAAATGCGAGCTTCTGCCTTTGAATTGTTCACTGAGCAGGTGTTACCTCCTTTTTAAAATATATTTTTTTGTATTATTATTATTTTTCCCTGCCAGAAAGAACGTTCAATTTTCTGCTATGTACAAGCTCCCTAACAGCTTCCCTTTGTGATCCGCATTTAAGCATCTCCTAATCAGCCTCAATGTGCAGGAAAAACTCATTAAAAGGGTGCAATTTAAGGCAATCTTATTCCAGGTATTACAAACATCGACATCTGGTAGAATTAACATTGAACTGTGCTGCTTTAAAGCGCTGCTCCATTGTTATCCCGTCTTTCATTGCCCTCAGTAGTCTTTAATTAAAGCCTGAATGCAGGTGAGGCCTTTGCCTTTTCACAGTACGCTGGGCTAATGCAAGTCACGACGGGTCACCGCATGTCTGGCCCATTCTCAGCCAAGAGCCGCGAACATTCAGTATAAACCACCTAAATCAATTCTGGATCACCTTCCGCTGCGTTGGAAATTATGTGAAAAAAGTAAATGAATGGAAAATTGGACCAAACAAGCAGCCGAGCTTTCATTTACTCCCGCATGAAGGTGAAAGAGAGGTTCCGCTTTCTGTCTTTTCTCCACCGTTTTCCTGAAGGTGCTTAACTTCCATTTGATGCCCGTCATTAAAATTTGATGTTGCGAGATGAAAGAGACCAAAAAAAAAAAAAGAAACACAGAGGCAATAGGAGCTCCTCTGGCAGCATTTAAGCATCGAACACAGAGGATATTTTAAGCAGGCGTCAATCAGGGGTCTGTTTTTGAGATGTAAATTAAATTTGTCCTCTCAATTTTAGATTTTTGAGCCAGAGCTCTCTCTCTCTCATAAGAGGGGAGCAAGATTCTTGCCTGTTTTTCCCAGCAGCAGAGAAAATGTGCTCAGCTCGACCGCGATAAGGGAGGTATTTTGTGTGCTGAAATGAATACTTTGAATCCAGCCTGACAAGTCTTTAGGCCTGCTTTCAGACCAGGGAAAAGCGCAGCGAAAAAGAGAAATAAATGACACAATGTGCGCCGTATTCTTCCCATTTGCACCTCGTGAAAAGTGGCTCCGCAGGTATAGCGAGCCCTAATTGGTGACAAAATGAGTTTCACAATGCAAACTGCACTGCGGCTCAGCCTGAGAGGGCATTTACAGGTACCGACACAATGGAGGCAACCCCTGCTGCACAGAGCGTGATGCAACCCGCAAACACAATCCTGCAACAGATGCTGCCATTGTGAAGTTTGCAGCGGTCAGTTTGTGTTGACACCGTTTCCTAGAGGCAACCGTTATGTATTGTTTTTCTTGTGTTGGATTGCAGATTTCTCTAAAGCAGCAGATACAATGTGAGCCATGTTGAGGTAAAAACATGCTGACAGAGCTACATGGGAAATACCAACATTACATTTTTAGAAGTGCTGCTGCTGTAATTTAGGGACTTGTAACAGTATTACTGATATTTGCTGCACATAGCCCATTTCTATCCTACATTTAGGCTTTTTTTCTATACATTTTGTGAAATTGGCCTCAGTAAAAGTATGCCAAATTAGCAATTAGCAGCTTTTGTTTGCAGTCCAACTATGCATATACAGGTAATCATCACTGGATTCATTTGAAGCTGCAGAAAGTTACAAACAAGAAAATACTGAAGCAAATTCTGCAACAGATCAGATCTATGCAATTTACTTGCATCAGAAATATTGCATCTTATCCAGTATATGTTGTGAAAATACAGATTTTATGCTTGTGCAGAACAAGAAAAAAATGATGTTAATTAATTGTATTGCACTCCTATTATTAGCTCCATTGCTATTTAAGCCATTAATTATACTTAAAAATATAGTTCCTACCATCTGGGGACTTCAGGGCCAATTTTTTTCCACATTTCGGCTTGTTTTCTAACCTACGTTTTGTTAAATTGGCACTAGTTAAAGTATGCCAAATTAGCAATTAGCAGCTCCAGTTTGCAGCCTACTTGTGAATATACAGACGGCTATCACAGGATGAGTTTGACACTGCAGACAAAACAGGAAGATACTCCGGCAAGTCCAACAGATCCAAGCAGATCTGTGGATGTTTATCTGAGATGATATGATTAGATTATACGCTCTGAAACTGAAAATTACATTGACTCTAGAAATACATCCATCATATTTGCATGTTAATAATGATGGTAATGGATTTTATCTCTCCGGTGTTGTTTTAGTGCCATTTTGCCCAATAATTTTACAAATACTGTTTCCATCATTTGGAGATTTAATAAGGTGTTGTGTCATTGTTTTATTCCACATTTTGTCCCGTTTTCTAACCTATGTTTCATCCAGTTAGCACCAGTAAATGTAAGCTCAATTGGGAATAAGCACCTCATGTTTGCAGTGCACCTATGAATATACAGCAACAACTATTACTTCTATTGATTTGGTATTGTAAAAGAAAAACAAGAAAATACTCAGGAAGAGATCCACACTTTAAAGTGTATTTGAGCTGTAGTTAAAGAACAGTTTCAAATGAATCTCAATGATCTTTCTGCTTTGGTGATGACAGTTTACTTTTGTGGATTCTATCAACTTGAAATTCTACTTTGTCCCTTTAAGCCGAGCGTTAGAATGTCAGTGAAAGTGCAACAATCAGGTTTATTATTCCTTTGGTGTTGTGCGTCTGACACATCACCATTTTTTTCTAGTAGGATTAAAGCAGGAGTAAGGACAAGGACAGGACTGTAATGACAAAATCTTGCTTTACCTTTAGCATTTAAACTGTTCATTTGAGAGGAATCAACTGATTTAAGTACATCTTACTGAAACAAGGGACATTTATATATTACTTGCTAACTTAATTTAGGGCTGCTGTGGCTCAGGTGATGGAGCGGGTTGTCCACTGATCGTAAGGTTGGCGTTTCAATCCCCGGCCCCTCCGCATGCAAAAGTGTCCTTGGGCGAGACACTGAACCTGAAGTTGCCCCCAATGGCAAGCGAGCTCCTTGCATGGCAGCTCTGTCGGCATTGTTGTGACGATACGTGTATTAATGGGTGAATGCGAAACACTGTAAAGTGCCTTGAGTACCATATAGGCAGGAAAAGGCGCTATATAAGTGCAGGCCATTTACCATTTAACCATTTAATTTGGATAAGCTTAATTCAGTTGCCTATTAATCACAGCAATACATTTAAGTTAAGGTCCAACAATTCTCTTTTTTTCAATGCAAACAGCAGTGTTTTTATGCACTAATGCGTTTTTTATTCCAAATTTAGGACTGTTTATTAAAAATACGTTAAACTGGCAGTTAGCAGCTTCTGTCTGCAGTGCAGCGATGAATACACTTTATCTGGATTATTTTAGTGCTGAAGAAAACTTAAAAACACAAAAGATCCTCAGGCAAGTTCTGGAGATCTGAGAAGATCTATGCACATTTATATGCATTTGAGCTAAAGTGATAAAAATGATATGCTCTGAAAGCGTAATTCACACTTTCTAAAAATACTTGTCATGCCTGTGTGTTCACATTTAGATTAGGCTCCTGACTGCATGATTTCTTGTTTTTATGCACCAGTTCCTTTCACTGTTTCCACATTCAACTCTCTTATGCCTAACTGAGGAGATACACCTCTGACACATGTAGCCTAGCGCTATAGCTTAAAGGGATAACCTTAGTATCCATTGTTCTAAATGCACAACCATATGGTCAGTTAAAATATGTAGCGTGAATTCCCTCATCGCGGATGGAGCAGGTGCAGCGCGTCATGCCTGATGTTGCAGTCGGAGTGACTACAGAGGAGATCATTACAAAGTGCAGATCTTTGATGCGCAGATCTTTGAATATGATAACGCAGCGTTTCCCTCGTCTGCTTTTAAAACCGCTCATTAAATTGGTGTTAATTATCTCCATCCATAACTA
The DNA here is from genome assembly GCA_024666655.1 of Dascyllus trimaculatus. Lineage (NCBI taxonomy): Eukaryota > Metazoa > Chordata > Actinopteri > Pomacentridae > Dascyllus > Dascyllus trimaculatus. The sequence continues at coordinate 25,050,164 of CM045455.1, forward strand.
CAAGAAGCTGCAGCTGACTGTCATGTGAAGTGCAAACTGTCAAGTTGCTTTTCAAAGTTATACATCTTCACTGTCTTCCACACATTTTCTCTTAGTATATAAATCAAATTTGAAGCTGCACAGAAGGAAACCAAGTGAATATTTATATGCTAATTGGTGATTTCTCCCTCCAGCATACATCGCAGTGTTGCGCTTGTTACCATACAAAAGGTGATGCCTCCTTACACTTGAGAGTTGACTGCTAATTAGCTCGGACCTCAACAACACGTCCTCTGGTTTTTCCTTTTTTAAAGAAACCACCAGCACTGACAAACAGCTGGTGAAGACTGAGCTGGAGATGTTTTTGTATGCATGCATAAAGGCACAGTAGGAGGAAATGAAGAATTCATTCACATTTGCGATAATTTAGTGGCTTCAGGATGTTGTTCTGGATGGGAAAAGTCATTTGGTGGCTAAACTGAATCTGAACCGAGCATTTTTTAATAATTAAAAAGCGCCACCTGTCAAGGAAACTTGGAGCAAATTCCCCGGTAGCCGGCCAGATTAAAGTTTAACTTTCTCTCCGGGAGCTCGGCGGTGCCTCCATATGTCGGGACGGAGGGTCAGAAGAGTCGCTGTTCCAGGTGGGACGGAGCAGCTGTGACCTTGAGCGAGGCTCGCCGTCTGCTAAGGCCCGTAATGAATGAAGACGGTGATGAATAGTGAAGGCGAAAGGCTCACGGCTTTCTGGAGGTGACCAGGAGGAAGTGCTTTCTCTCTCTTTTCTTTCTTTTTCTTTCATTAATTTTCATGTTAGGTGGAAGTTCAGTGTGTCCAAGGCCTCAGCCTGAAGAAATCTACTGAAGCTCTGAACGGATTCAGGATGTAGAATGGGTTTTTTGTCTGAAACTGAAGCTTCTTTTTGAGAAAAAATAAAGTAACTTTTAAGCTAAAGAGGTAGAACTCCTCTTATATTTAATAAGCCTGTGACCGGTATTGTTGCTATAAAGCTGCAAATTTAACCCCTGAATGGATTTTTGCAGGGATGTCAGTCAAGACATGGCCTCATGGTATGTGCTTTATGACAGTGGCAATGACTCACTGGTTGGAGGTCGAGTTTTCTAAACATGACTTATGAGGAGCCTTGATCATAGAAAATGAAGTCTACGCTGTTAAAATTTATGGTCGTGGGCAAAATGAGTTGTTACGACGTTCAACAAAAAAATCCGCATTTAAAGGAACAAAAAAAAAAACCAAAAATGTAACAAATGCTTGCTTTTATTAAAAGTTATGGAATACAAGAAAGCAATTTTTTGGAAATCGTCATGTTTGCTCATCTGCACTGTAAAAATTTGTAATTAAATCAGCGCCTCTTTAACTAATGTGATTAAATACACTGAGTTTCCCTTCAGTTTAGTCTTGTTGACTGTTCATCTGAACCGTCAGATGAAAATACTAACTACCACATCTTGAACTTGGATAGAAATTCTCTACAAATGGTTTCTTCAATTACATATAATATTCAGACTGCATTCCCCATGGTTCAATGCAAGGAAATGCATCTTTTAAAGATAAAACCCTCACTGCAGCCATGGAAGAAAGGTTAATTTGATCTGCTTTTACTGTCCAGTTTTATGAATTACGTTAATGAGCATTACTGCCACAAAAACTGGTCCAGTGACACATGGTGGGAAATAAGTAAGGAGGTTGTCGAAGGTGTGGAGCCACTTTCGAGGAATATTTTATATGTTGTACAGCTATCATGAGTTAAACAAGCCACTTAATTATACATTTACATAATTTGAGTGTCAACATAATTAAGCAAATGAATAAACAAACCCAGTCTTTACAAAATTAAGTCCCTATACAACTAAACTGCATTCTCAATTATGTTTTGATGGAAACAGAGCCGGCATGTCCATTAAGCAATATAGGCATCCAGAGGGCGCCACAAAATTGGGAAGTGCAAGTAAATCGCCAATGGAGGGGGGCGCCTTATAAAATCTGGCTTTGGGCACCACATTGGGTAGTGCTGGCTCTGGATGGAAACATATTTTCTGCCAGATTATGTTTGTAAGATATAACAAATACATTTCTAATAAACGTGTCTTTGCCATTCATCTTACCTACCTGTTCAGCCACCGAATTATATATAATAAATGTGTTGGGACTTGGTAACCCAAAAAATGGAGGCGACACTTCAAACATGTAGTGAAAGAGTCGTATTTTATCCCAGACCACAACATTTTTCCTAACCCTGACCAAGTATTTTTGGTTGCTAAACTTAACCAAGCTTCCAACATGTTTAACGTCTAAAAAAAAATTGTAATTTCCCCAAACCTAACCAAAAAGGAGACGACCACCCAAAGTAAACACCAACAGAAAGCAGGCCAACCCTGGCCTCCTGGGTGAAAATCCAGCAGCTGGTTTCTGCCACCAACCAGCCCTCCACCCTCCTGAAGGGGACTTCACTTTTTCCATCTGGCCGCTTTTCCCACCACAAATGACATTTATTTCAAAACAGAATTATGTTCCCTTCAAAATGTATTTGAGAACCCAGTTCACTTGCGCTAAATAAACACTTAGCTAATTAATTTTTTTCCTACTTCCTGGTATACAGTGCGGCCTCCAAAATCCACCCAAAACGTTCAAAATTTTTCAATACATTTGAAGCAAATTCGGGACCACAAATAATCAAAACAAGGAGTTTTGAGAATATGTTTCTCCAAACATACTGGAGAAAACAAAGGTTCCTGTATGAATGAAGGAACTTTTGGTTGACTCATACACAAAGCTATGTGGAGGCCAGGCGTAATAGATTCCTCTGATCAAAACTGAAATGTGACAGCTGAGCATGATGATAGATTTCCACTTTAACTATCCCTGTGCTGCCACAGCTTCATTCTTGGGGCGTCACATTTTGCTTTTTGGTACCACTGACATATCAGAAATACAGACGAGGTGTCTTTTGCTAACTGTACCTGCATCAATATTGAATGCACATCGATGTTTGGAGTTTCTCCAGTTTAAAAGAGCCTCATTAGGACATTAGAGGGACTTTCACTGTGGAGACTGAGGTTCCATGAACCATGTTGGACCATTAGTTTTTTCTACTTAACTTTAGTTTTAATTTGCTGTTTGGTTAAGTTTAGGCACCAAAACTCCTTGGTTTGGATCCAAATCTACCCCTACAAAACATTACCCACGTGTTTTGGGCAAACGACTCATTGGCTACAAACTCATGTTGTCCATTTCTTACAATCAAAGATGTTTACAGGTCTTTCAGACTAATCTTCACATTGAAAATGACACTACATGATTCTCAGTGTCTTCAACTGATGCCAGGGGGTTCTGACAAAGCTGCTGTATGTGAGGAGTTCGAAATGAGACCGTCTATATAATCATTTTCTCTACCCGCAGTGGTTTGAAATACAGAAAATGAGTGATCACACTTGACACAAATGTAATTGGTAATCAGGCCTAATTACAAACTGAAAAAGTGTCTAAACTGAGCTACTTAGAGCTTTTAATTTCTATCAGTTTACTCTGACAATTCATAATCAAACTATTTTAAACTGTTAGTGAGAAACTCAAGTTTGAACAAGCCAAAGTATTAAACTTAAACTGTCTAAACCAAAGTTTGTCAGATTTTCCTGGACTTCCTCCACGTCACGGCGGATTCACTCCTGTAGGTCCAGATTGAAGCCCTGCTCAGTGTTTCACCACCATTCCAGTGTTTCTCCTCCGTCTCATGCTCATGATGACATGAGAAAATGTTGGGCTGCACCATAAGAACACACTGAGGACTGTCACAAGTCGTAAAGTCTCCCAGAGTCATGAACTCCTTGTTCGCAGCTGCATTCTTCGGGCCCAGATCATAAATACCCCCCTTAGTGAAAGTAAAACCCGCCGTGCTGCGGTCCTGCTGGCCCAGAAACCAAGCTTTGATGAGCAAAACATTCTCCCATTTGTGATGGAAAGACCGCTGAGTGTTTGCTGTCTGGCGAACATCTGCAGCTGATGCATCACCAGGAAGCAGCTTTTGATGTGCTCTCTGTGTAGTCGGACTGGAATTCATTTTTCTTTTTGCTCCGAAATCAGTATACATATCCTAACAGGTAGCAGTTTTGATGTTATTGATTTGCTCTAAAATGTAGCAAAAGTACAAGTTAGGTATACGTTTCTGCTGTGATCATTGAAGTTCTCCAAGGGATGTGAGAAGAATTGACAACACTGGCACTGATGATTTTGGTGATACTTGAGAGCTCGGAAAGGTGAGTATTAACTGAGCAATGAGTGAGAAAACAGCCAGTAATGACTCCAAATCAAATCCTATAAAACAGACAATCATGAGGCAATTTACTGCTTTTCAGGACAGTAACAGAGTAACAAGAAGCACGGTGGAGGGAAACTGCAGAATTCAACACCGTAGAAACACTTCTGGACAGTTTGCTTTTCTCTCAATTAAAGCTCGTAAACTCTGGAATACATTACCAACTGAAATAAAATCAATGACTAATCTTAAAACCTTCACAAATGTGATTAAGTGTTGGCTGAAAGCAAACCAGAGCTGTACCCCTTTTAAAGTTTTGTAGATGGAGTAGTTATTTTGGATTGGTTTGTAAGATTTTTCTTTCCCTTCTTGCTATTGTTGTAGAGATTTGTGATGATTCTGAACTTAATTCTGTAAGCTAGGTTGTATTTATTCTCATACAGGTTACTTGTATATTGTATTTTTAAAGGATTGTGACCTTGTATGTTTTTATTTGTTTGAAAGCCCAACTACGGACAGGAGTCGAGAATTAGCTGTAGCTAAAACTCTACATGCAATACATCAGATTCATGCCTTGTACTGAAATTATGTTAATTGCATTGTCCCTAGTAAATCATAAATAAATACATAAAAATGCACAACATAGAGTCGGCTGCACAGTTTTAAAGGGTTCATTGTAAAACAGGAGAAGGAAACCAGGACGATCCGGAGATGAAGAGGCTGTAGCAGCTAAAAGGCCGACTCAGGAGCATGGAGTTTGGTGTGGTGAGCGGCTGAAAGACTGTTTTGGATTCAGAGGAAGGTGAACAAGACGTCAGACTAACTAGAGTTTGGCAGGAAGGGCAAGCTGGCAAAGAAACGACCAGGAGAGACTGAAAGAAGTTGCAGGTGAGACAGAGTTAATGCGAGGTAGCAGATACAACAAGGAGAGCCTGGCGAATGACACGACCACAGGAAAAGGCAGAGCAATGTGGAGAGGAGCGGAGGGATGAGCCGGGGTTTAAGTGCTGCGGCAGGTGATTAGTGGATGAATCTCAGGTGAGTCAGGTGATCAAGCAGCAGGAGGAACAGGTGACACAGATTCTGCCTCTTTATCTCCGGGAAACCCACAAATCCTTCTCGGTGTGGCGTCATGATGAACGTCTCAATCCCTAAAACGCACCTCCAGGATTGAGGAGGCTTGCTGGATGCACAGACGTATCCTCGATTTAGACTTTTCTGCACATTTTCTTTTCTTTTTTACATTTTTTGCATGTGTATAGAAATAAAACTATAAAAATGCACGCCCTGGTCGCATTCTGCCATGTTGTGAACTGAAATATGAGTGAACATATATATTTTTCTGTTCATCTGACAGAGATCATAAAACACAGCAGTAGGTTATGTCAAAACAACATACAGGCATTGCAGCCATGCCACATGTCATATTGCTTTATGCTTCTCTCTAACTTGAAAGCTGCCCATTAGAGCTTTTACACTTTAAACTTCAAAACATTTAGACGTGATACTGAAAAAGTCCATTAACATTTGACACTGTCGCATAATGAAGGATACCGTGTTAGTTTTTGGCCAAATTAAGGTAAAATGAGTACAAGACTGAATCTTTTCCTCGATAAATACCAATAAACAAATTCATTTTCTAATCTGTACAACACTGACAGTGTAAAACAGACTTAGTGGCAAATCAGGACCGAGCATGAAAACATATTTATGCATTTTCTGCACCACAAACCGAACAGTGGGAACCCAAGGCATGCGGTTTGTGCTGCTGTAACTACTCGGCTACATTCAGTGGTTTTACTAAAGCACAGCTCAACAGGTTTGCAGATAAAACAAGGGAGACGCTTCTTACAGTTGATTTAAATCCCAGACTCTGAACAGAACCTCCTCCAGACCAGATTAGCTATGTAGCATCTGTTGCCATGGTGATATAGCAGGTTAAACGGAGCCAGTAGAGACCTGAGGGCTGTGCTGCAAAGCAAGTTCGACACAGTCAGGCTTTTTTTGTGTAAGTCGGCTCGACAAAAGCTAAAACCTCATTCAGAGATAACGGGTGTCATGAAGGTGGTTATCAGCTTCCTTTGTTAGCTCAGGCTTTCTACTTTAGACTCCGTGCCCATTCATAGGAGGGAGCATTTAACGCGTCATGTGACCCGTCTTCCGCACAAAATGAAACGAACGTGTGCAGCAGCTTCATTCAACAGGTTGCTATAATGGAGGACAATGAGGAAGAAAATGCTGTAGGACAGGTATGCTGGCCAAAAACTGTGTTAACGTGTGTTAATTTTATTTTTTTTCCGATCAATGCAGCTGCTTATTTCCAACTGCACATTAGAGATTTTATACGTTAAACTTCCTATATTTAAACATGATATTGTAGTGAAGTGCATTAAGGTCTGACACTGTCTCATAACGCAGGAAATTGTGAAATTAATATTACTGATTGAATATTCTCTGTTATAAATACCAGTATTATAATCAATGCTCTAATCTGTGTCCTATTAGCTGTAGTACCAGCAGCGTAACGGACTTGACAGCAAGGCAGGACCAACATGAAAACATATTTATGCAATTTCTACATCAACAAACAAATGCACGTGGGGTTCCCATGGCAACGCGATGCATACAGTTTGCGATACTGTAACTACACAACTTTATTCAGTTGTTTTAGTGATACACAGCTCGAGGTAAACATCAGGAAACGCTCTGGTTTAAAGGAGGCACTTCTTCCAGCTGATTTAAATCCAAAACTCTGACCCGAACCTGCTCCCAGTCAGGTGACTGAGCTCCACAGCACAAGTTACCATGGTGATGTAGCAGGTTAAAGGGAGCCGCCTTTGTGACACTGAAAACTCAATATACCTGGCTAACCCACTAATTCATAGTCTACCCTTCTGAGACCAGTACAGCGAAGCCAGATCAGCAAACCCAGGATGTCTTTTTGTGATCTGGCTTTACTGCAGGCTAAGCTGTGTGCATGAACATGGACTGGCACAAACTATTACCTTACATGACATGTAAGGAAGGAAAGCTGCAAAAAAACCCCAGAAAAACCCTGCAGACTGTCTGAATGCATAATTACCAGACTTACCGATATCACTGTCTCATTGTGTGTAAAGTTGCTAAGATGCAGGTTTCAAGATTCAGTTTAATTATCATCACGTATCACAAGGCAAGATGTCGCCCCCTTATGCTGCTCACAAAAGAGGAGACAGGGATGAAGAAGTGTTAAAAATAAAGCATGTTAGTGGTGAAGTGAATTCAGAAATCTCACATTCAGCCTCATTCTTCAGGTCCGTAAGACGGCTTCAGTTCTTTCAGCCGCAGCCTTGGAGGCGTTAAATGGTTTTTAGCAGCAAGTAAAGAGCAAATATAAAAATGTCATTCAAAAGCGATAACCAGACTCCCTGCAAATATTATGAGGTCAAGAAATACCCGGCAAGGCTTTAGTGTTTTGATTGGTTTCTGTTTCAGGAATACATCGCTTCACAAAGACGAATAGAACAGCGTTTTAGAAACTCTTTTCGACGAATAATGAACCCATTTTCTGAGTTTCTTCATAAGAAATCGATGATTAACTCTGAGGCAGAGGAACTTTTTTGAAGCTGTTTTCACATTTTGTACGCATATTTTTACACTGTATGTATTTTTCCACAAATATTCTTAAAAGAACATCAATAACCCTCTGGAAAAAAAAGCACAATAGCTACAGTTTTAATACTGTTTTCTTGTGTTCACACTTCAATGTTCATAAGATACAGCTGCTTCTACATCATGTGGAAAATGATTATTTCCATTCTAATTGCACAGTGAGAGTGGTGCAACTTCTATAAGATAATTAAAGAATATTATTTTAGCTCCTTTCCTGTCAAGCAGCTGTTATTCTCTTTCTCCCTCAGCTTGCAGTAATGAGCTCTAAACTCTTCGTTTTAACAGTATTCGTAGCTGTGTGCATGCATCACAGTCAAACTCACGATTCCTTCACTACCGACAGTGCCTCCTCTGCTCTCTAACTACCTGCAGACAAAACATACCCCTTGTTTTTTATCGTGTTGAGAGATTCAAGCGCCTGTTTCGTTCTCTTGAACCCTCCATTTTCCAGTCCCGTGTCTCCTCGATGAACCTGCAGCACTTTTTTTTTTCCCCAGTCGCAAACAAACATCTCGGTCTAAATTGGAAGCTCATTAGAGTCTCACACATCCACTCAGAGCAGGGAGAAAGCGAGACATTATGAATTGATTTTCTCTATATCTGGACTATAAAAGGCGAGTGCATTAGCATTAGAGAAGATGAACGCTGCGTTTGAGACCGGCGGAGGGGTGAGAGTGGTGCTGAATTAAACAGACATGTTTAACAAGCTGTTAACAACTCTCACTATCCTGCTCTCTCTCTCTCCGTCTCTTTTTTTCTTCCTGCTTTTGCTGCAAGTAGCAAAGACAAAAAGCAGCCGCCTGATCGGGAGTCCCACGAGAAAGGAGCTCGCCATGGAGAGGTGGTGACAGTTCACACGGAGATGCTGGAGAGGAGGCCACGCGAGACACAAAGCAGAGGCCCTTTGTCTCACAGCTGGGGAAAGTGTGGCTCAAAGCTGTTTAAATGTTATGGCGGGCAGGAATGGTTCTTATGAGCCCCGGGTCCGGAGTGCACATTACATGTTAATGACTTGGAACACAGACAGTCGAGCAGAGGCTCAAACTGCCAATTAAGCATATGCTGCAGACGCCACTGGTGTTCACACACAACCATCTGATAGCGCTCAAGCTTGGCCTGCAGATCTGAATCTCTCCACGGGACATGGAGGCACTCCAATGGTGAGTCATTAGCCACAGACATCCCTGAAACAACCGCGGAGGAATATAAGCAGCTGCTGATTGGACATCAGTCATTCAGCACCACCCTCTGTTGATGCGTTCTTCTTGCGTTGGCCTCACCGCCGCCGCTCATCTGTTTAGTCAAACACTTGGTGATGATGTTGTTTGTCTGTGAACAAGTAAACAAACCAGAGTCCAGCGCTTCGGCACTTCAATTATTCTGTGAAGTGCTGAGCAGCTGACGAATGGCTTGTTATTAAAGTGGCATTAAGCTGGTAAAGTGTTATTACTGATGTGGAAGGAATTCCTCTGTTATTAAAATACCTCATTTTTTTTATGAGTGCTGCACTCTGTGTTTACGTTACAAATATCCATCTGTACTCAGACATGTTCATGTTTGATTGTTGTTTTATTGTTCTACAGTCGAGGAGGGGGTGGAGTAACTTCCAGAGAGGAGGTGTCCAGAGGGGAGGCACGTTTGTAGAATTGTGGGGGTTTTTTTTAACTCTTTTTTACAGTTTTACGTCTCTTTGTGGCCGTTTTGCCTCTTCTTGTGGTTGTTTTGCATCTGTTCTCACATGTTTTGTCTCTTTGTCTTTGTCTTTGTTCTGGATCTCTTTACACATGTTTTGCATCTCTTTTGTGTTGCTTTGCATTTCTTTGTGGTTATTTTGTCTCTTTGTAGTTGTTTTGCTTTTCTGTGGTTATTTTGCTTCTATTTGTGCATGTTTTGCATCTATTTTTGACTATTTTGCTTTTTCTTGTGGCTGTTATGCATCTATCCATGCATGTGTTGCACCTCTTCAGTTGTTTTGCATTTCCCAGTGCATGTTTTGTGTCTCCTCAGCTGGTTTTAATGTTTTTGTGCTTGTTTCGCATCTTTTTGTGGTCATTTGGCATCTGTTTTTGATTGTTTACCATGTCTCCTTGTGATTGCTTTGTGCATATTTGTGGTTATTTAACATCTGTTATTTTGCAACAATTTGTGCATTTTTTGCATCTCTTCAGTTGTTTTGCATCTCTTTGTGGTTGATTTGTGTCTTTTTGTGGGGTTTTTTGTCTGTTTGTGGTTGTTTCGTGCACATTTGTGGTTATTTTGTGCCTTTGTGGTTGTTTTACATTTCTATCAGGTTATTTTGCATTTCTCTGTGCCTCCATTGCATCTCACTGCATGTTTTGCATATCTCTGTGGTTGTTCTGTCCCTCCTTGTTAATGTTTTTCATCTCCTTGTGGGTGTTTTGCTTCTCTTTGTACATGTTTTGCAACTCTTTTCAATTGTTTTGCGTCACTGTGTGCATTTTGTTGCATGTTTTACTGTGTGTTTTGCACTTGTTTGTGATCATTTTGCATGTCTGTGTGTCTGGAACAACAGCATTGGGGTCGTGCCACTCCAGCACCTTTCTGGCCAGGGCCCCGTTTATAGCATTGACTCACGGTTTGTTTAATTAAGCTTTTTTTGACAAAAGGAAGTGTAGCGGACATAGACTTCCCCCTCTCTCTCTGGAATGCTACGTGAGAGGTAAAAACAACATTTGAGTAGACTTTGCGTCTACTCTGACCATTAAACTGCCACCTTGAACACTATACAGGCCTGTGAAGCTAACCCTCTTCAAGAAGGATCACCATTTGACACTCAACTTCAAAGGGACTGGCTGCAAATCACACTGATTTGGTGAATGTTTTCCTGCATCCCCCTCATGGACTCATTTAAAACTCTTCCACTCCTAACTGATAAGGAGAGGCCATAAATCGCGACCACATACCAGAGGAACAGTTGGAATTGTGTCTTACCTTCATCCATTCATACAGGAACGGACTAAATAACTATTGTTCTGTTTATTTTTCTCATGTGTTTGTACCTGCATCAGCCTCAACATGATGTCCTATATCAACTGTCCAAAAATCGCATTTCTAAGTAATATGAGAACGAAGATAAAGATTTATAAGAATATTCACATCTCTAACATGGACCCACAGTGCCATCTAGCGACGTCAGATGCACGGGAGTGCCGACATTAAAACAACCAATTGTAGTGATATGTTGTCATGAATTAAAAGTGATAGTGGGGGAAATCTGACATATTTTGCTACTACATTTCATCCAATGTGTTATATTCACCAGTGATAAGATGGACGTGATATATATATATAATTGCATATTAACATATAATGGTTTTTATGTTCATTCCCTTTCTGGTATAATCGATTGTCTTAGGACGTATATCTATGTTACCAATCTTTTGTTTCATATCGATGGGTCATGGTGAGAGATGGATAGATCGTTTTTGCGCACATAACATACTTTTTGTATCTCAATCTGAGATGGCAATTTGCTCTTCTTTTAGACAAAGAAACAGAGTCAGATTACCAGTCTTAGCGGGAAACGGCTATCCACGCCCAAAATAAACACCCACCAGAAGCCAGAGGATAAGAAGTGGAAAACCGCTTTGTCCTGTGCTTTTAGCCGTCTTTCGTTCCTGGCTCTCTCTCTCGCCACTCTTGACATTTTCTTTTCTTAGGCTCTTTCTTTACAAAATTTCCTTGCTATCTTAAATACCATTTTTCCTTATATTCCACGCTTTTACCTTTTTGTTTTCGTCTAGTTGTTAAGTCAAATTTTTGCGCGTCTTATTGTTGTGGCTCTTTGTTAATCTTTTAGATCTTTTTATTTAGATTGTGCTCACGCTCATCTAAGTCCGAGCTGCTTCACTACCGCTTCTTCTTCAAGCCGAAAACTGTTCTAACAGAACAGTTCTAACAGAACAGTTTTTTAATTTTTTTAGAGATTTTGCGGCTAACACCAAACGCCGTCAAGTCTAACAGAGCCACAGTTAATAATCAAGTTATTCTCCATCAACCCGGACGACAGCGCACTCCGCGCCCGGCTGACTACCACCACCGACCACCATCTGCGTGCCAACGTCAGAATCTACTACACGGCTGTGAGGGCTCCAACGGCAGAACGTTGCCTAGCAACCGAGACGACGCTCCGGAAAGCATCCACAGAGGCTCGTCACTCAACGGTTCCGACCCACGTTCCAGCTCACGGAGGCTCCGACCAGACCGCTCTGTTCAAAAGTAGGCAAAGCCCACCTCTCTATCTGCTCCTGATTGGGTTGATGCTGCAATAACTTGACAACAGGTTTAATTTTAGCGTATCATTCGTTCATCTAAATCAGAACTTTAGATCGTTGGCTAAATACCCTTCTTTCACCATCATCCTCGTCATTCTGTTTGATAATCTGACATCACACATTCACAATACACACACTCTGACTCAACTGCTATAGCTCATGTATGTATATTAGTAGATTAGTTAATAAATATATTCATTTAGACCAATTCCTGATTCCGTGTTTTTCTTTGTGTGGGAACTGAGGTCAATTTAATCAGAATTCACGACTTTCAGCTAAGAGACTGTTCTACTTCATTCAGTTAAAGTTTCTTTGAGACTTAATCTAGAATGATAATTTTCTCAGTAATCTGAGATGGTGCCCCTTTATTAACGAGTGCAAGATTTTCATTAAGAAGTGTAGTTACGCTACAGAAGAAACCTCAAAGTGAAAAGAAATCTCTACAGATTGATTTAGACCAAGGATAAAACACAATACAATTGATTGTATAATTCCCCCCACTTTGAGTCAATATTTAGTGGAGGCTCCATTGGCAGCAGCTGTGGTCCGTGTGGAGAGGTCTGTCTCAGTTTTCATGTCTGGACTTTGCAGAATTTCCCTATTTTTCTTTGCCAAACTGCTCAAGCTCTGTCAAGTTGCATGAGACACTTGAATGAATGGTTTGCCTGGATTGGACTGAGGTGTGGATTTGGCCATGTTAGCACAACAACTCTGTTGTTTTGAAACTGCGGCTTGGCAGTTTATCCGCTCAGAGATTGTCTTGCACCCATGCAGCACATGATTTATATGTATTTTGCTGAATTCCGTTGATCTTTTCTTTCACATGTTGTGCAGAAATGAAGCCCTGCAGCACCATGACTGCCACCAAACCTCATGATGGAGGTGTTTTTGCTCCTGTAGCACCTTTAAACTGCTGCATATTTTCTAACATCTCACCACGGAACCTTCCAAGATGCTGCAGTACATCTGGTGGCTTCCCTGACACTTGATTTTGACTGTCACAATGAAAACCACTATATTGAGAGGTAACTCCAGTGCTGGGCTGCTGCTCTGCTGTCACCGTCACAATCATAGTCATCACTTTTTCTGTCACAGGTAAATTGAAGTGTGCATATGGTGGTTTTTCTCGTGGCGCTGAGCTGGGATTTTCTATATCAGAATGTCATCTGAATGCGTTACAGCCCCTCGGACCAGCAGCAGTGCTTCTGCTCGCCTTTCGCTGAAGACTGATTGATGGAAGATTCCAACATGGAGTGATGGAATAATTAGGCAATCAGATTTTGATGTGCGGTGACAGAACACCTCAGGGGCTCTGTGATGTATCAGCGCCAGACCCTGATGTCATCTTCAGCATTGTCAGATGTATAATAATTGTAGAATTTATAAGATAATTGCGCCTTTGGTGTGATGTGCAATCAATAATCCCATGATGTAGTATAATTTGATCATTTTGTTGCACTTAATATTAGCAGTTATAATCACTCTAAGCTGTTGAGTTTCCATGTTTTCATATGTTTCATTGTTACCTTCAGTTAATTGAACAGCTCTGTGTCAGATTTCAGTGTTTGGATATTTTCATGTCAGTGAGCCCCAAGGGATTTTCCTTCCATACTTGCATTACACTGCAGTAAACAGCGGTTCCCTCCGTACTAACATCAATGACATCACTTCTCTTTTAAAAAGCTACAGGAACACCATAAGGAAGAAATTCACAACCTAAAGAATCTTGAATATTTCTAAGCATGTAAGCAGGTGGAAATTTTTGTTCGCTTGTTTAATTTATTGTTTGTCAGTTGTTTCTTGTTTTGCATTTCTTTTTATTACCGTTTTATGGCTTGCTGACTGAAGGGGAACCTGTATGCTGGAGTTGTTAATGTGTACCTTGCACAACGCTGATAGTATGCAAAAAAGTACATTCGAAGAGTCAAAAAAGTAGAAAAATGGAAGCAAATATCTGTAAAATAATGCTATTTTTAGCTTATTTAAATGCCGTAAAAAACAGCGTAACTGTACGGTAACATGTTGTAAAAGAACTGTTTGTACAAAGTTATGATGGTGACATAAAAAAGAAAAAGAAAAAAAAAATTAAATTGAATTTTTTTATTCTGTTGAGCCAGAAATTGTTTGTATGACAGACGTCCCGCCCCTCCTCCAAAACAGCCAATCGTCTGCTTTGTAACAGCTCTAGCCAATCATATTAATGCACTGATGCAAATGCAGCCTTCTGAAATGGTGTGCATCCATAGTAGAATAATAACCTGCAGCGGGGAAAAAAAACACCTTCTAAACCTTATTTTGGGTTGCGTCAAACGTTGTAAATGATTTCTGGCAAATTTAACTGGAGATTCTATAGTTTAGCTGTTGCCCACTAAACAGTGAATCAACCATCTTTTATTGGATTCTCAGCTGTAAATTTCATCCACTGTACAGTGCCTTTACAAACATCAGTCCACTAACATCATCATGTATTGTAACCAGTTTCTCAGTTGTAAGAAAAAGATGAAACGTTGTTACCTAACATGATTTTCTTACCCGCTGAGATTGCCTAATGAGAATATTACTGCTCAGACATACAGCAGGATTGAAATAATTATTATTGACAGGCCTACTGCAACCATGTTTGAAACCTTAGAGACTCAACGATACTTTGTTCCGCAGCTGAATTATGAAATCTTTGCACCACAGCTATAACAATGGGCTACTGCTGCTTTAACATCAAAAGGTTATTTTAACATAGTCAGCTGTTTTGTGTGATTAATTCATGATTAATATGTTGAAAATTAGTCTATAATAGCATGGGTACAGCCACAGTCCACATCATGCTTGTGAAGGTAGATACAATACAGCCTTACTATGTTGTAAATAAATTTAAGTTTGCACAGACTGGTGTTATAAAGCTTTGTTAAGCAATATGTCAGTGACAGCATCCAAAATTACCAACACTGTGATGTTGATGGCCTTAGATGTGGGGCAAATATTCCAGTATTTGTTTGTCCAACAGAGATAATTACAAATATCTAGTACAGGATTATTATAGAAGAGTTGTATCCAATTAGCATCTGAGACATATCAGCAGCTGTCTGTCTGCTTAGTGAGACTTCTGTGTTGTGAGTGAATGAATCAACAAGTGAACGATTGCACACAGCTTTTGAAGTTAAGCAGGGTATATTAGTGGGTACTGTACATTAAAAAAATACCCCAAGCCAAAAAAAATAAATACATGTCAGTTGATATAATATATTTAACATTCACATATCTGCCCATAGGGAGTAGGATTCAATATTTAGCATTGAACCACACCCCAGTGGAGTCTAGAAGTCGTAATACTTACTGAACTTGAAGAATTTCTTATTAGTTGTATGGGGATCCTTATCAACCCAGCAACCATCTGCACTCATGGGGTTTCACATTCTATAGTCTGACATTAAGATAAGTAAATTACAACATGACTAAATGTATTGTAAACATAATGAAACAAACAAAGAACAATGCAATATGACAGAACTTTTGCAGACTTTTCACAAATCTGGAGCCACATTGATGTCCACCAGAGGCACTGTCAAAAACAGGTTCTGTGTTTTCTGAAATAAACACTTTTACGCCTATCTGTTCTCTTTGTTGTGGCTCTGTGTGATAGTTTTTTCTCAACATACAATATTTGTAAGCCTCTGGTAACATTTTCCACTTCTTACTTTCAGCTTGAGCTATTGGTGGGGCTACGTGCTAATGGAAAACAAGATGGCCACCACTTTCACAGCCACTGCTGATCAGCTTTGAGTGTTTATTCAAAGTGACGTTTGGAGACAACACAGAACCAGTTAGCAGAGGAAGACCTACACCTAAGCTGGATGGACTTTTTCTGGGACACTTCAGCCTGGAGCAACTATAAGCACTATGACTGGCTAACAGCTAGCACTGAGTGGAAATGTTTACTGTTAAATAGCAGTAAGATTAAGTGGATTATCACAACTTTAATCCTCAATCAGGGCTACAGAGCACAGTTTGACCAGCCAGACTCAGAGTTGAACTCACAGTGATGAACAACGTGATAAACGTTCAGTGATCTACTGACTTTTTCCGAGGATCAGTCAGTGTGCCAGAACTTTTGTGCTCCATCATAGCACAGTCCATAGCTTCAGATCTGTCCCAAACACATCACACAGTATGTAATAAATACAACCGGACAACAGTCTGCACTGTCATCTATCTCCAGAGAGAAGAAGCTGCTGTCTATCCTCAGTGGGAGGCAAAGCTGCAGGAGGAGGCTGTTTCTTCAGAAAGGATCCAATGATGGATTTCATTTAGAGGTGATGAGTCGGTGCTGCCTTATACTCTGTTCAAGACAGATAGAGTTACTGTAGGTATTGTAGTTTATTGTTAAGCTTGTATCTAATTATTGGGACAGTGCTTTCACCCCTGTTTATTGCTATTTAGTAAATGCACCTTTGGGATCAATTACAGCACTGAGCCTGTTTGGATTGGTCTCAATAAGCCCTGCACATCTGGACACTGCACTTTAGCCCCATTCTTCTATCAGATTGTGTGGAGATTGTGAGTGAGCAGCATTTTTCTAGCCCAGCTCCAGTTTCTCAGTTGGACTGAGGTCTGGCTCTGACTCGGCCACTCCAGAACATTGACTTTGTTGCTTTTAAAACCACTTCTATGCAGCTTTGGCTGTATGCTTCGGGTCTTTGTCTTGTTGAAAAAACAAATCTTCTACCAAGTCGCAGTTCTCTTGCACACTGCATCAGGTTGTCCTAAAGGATTTCTCTATCCTGCCCTGCATTAATTTTGCCCTCTACCTTCACAAACCTTCCAGGACCTGCTGCCGAGAAGCATCACCACATCATGATACTGCCACCACCATGCTTCACTGTACAGATGGCGTATTTGTGATGATGTGCAGTGTTTGCTGTCTGCCATACAGCATCTAGTCTGATAGTCAGAAAGTTAAATTTTGGCCTCATCAGACCAAAGAATCTTCTTCTAGTTGACTTTAGTCTATATGTCTTCTGGTGAACTCTCGTTGAGGTGTAATATCTATCTTACGCTTTTCAAAAACCTTTTCACAGAGTTGCTTGGGGTGTTCTTTAGTTTTCTTGGCGCAGTTATAGCCAGAAGTACTGATTCACCAGTGACTGGATCTTTACAGATACAGATGTCTTTATACTACAATCACTTGAGGCAAATTCACTGCACTCAGATCATCTCCCTTTCTCTGTGTGACTTCTAGCACCAACTGGCTGCATCTGTGTTGAATTAGATGAGCCACTTTGAAAGGGTTTGAACACTTAAGCAGTCACTTATTTGCCATTCTCTAATTAACCAATTAGCATTACTTTGTAGAAATCTGTTTTGACTTGGACATTAAAGAGTCTTTTTTGTAAATTCTTGTCACAACAGTCAAATGAAATTGAGCATGATTCAGTGTTGAAAAGCAATAAAAAGCAGTGAAAACTTTTTATAGGCAATATATTTCTGGAGGTTCAGTGTTGATGCCTGGTGTTGACTTATGACATGCACTGAGGAATGCAACCCTGATTTGTTGTGGAGCGTTTCGTTCTCCAGACTCTCTGGGCTGTGGGTGATCAAGCAGCTGCAATTTCTCTTTGAATAATAAAAACCAACATGGCAGGACAGGATACACTTGACCTCTGCAGCACACGTTATTCCTCCCTTATTACACTAACATCTGTCCCACCATAAAAAAAACGGCAGGTAACAGCAAAATTACTCTCAGCCAAGTGGGTTGTAAAAGCTACCCCAATGCTACACATGTGAATTTACATATAAATGAATAAGGTGCTGCAACTGCTAATGGAATAATCAGCAAAATCAATAAACTTCAAAATTAAAATAGCCTAAATAATGTAATGTGTGTGCAAAGGCCACAACTATCTTTGCCTTGACGTATTTCTTATTTCTTACGGTGGCTGTAATTGACTGCATTTGTTGAAGTAGAGCAGAGTTGTGCCATGTGGTGCTCAATCTGGTTGCTGAGCGACATAAAGGAAGATGTGATTATGATTCTGCAGTAGCTGCTATTGTGCTCAGTGATTAGCTTTGTGGTGGCTGAAAGTCAGCTGGTGGCTGCAGTTTGACTGAAACCCAGCAGAATGCCACTGGGTAATAATAATAATAAAAAAACACCATCCTTCACTGGTGGAGGAAGAATTCACATCCTTTACTTAAGTAAAAGTAATAATACGACACTATCAAAGTAAAAGGCCTGAACTAAAAATGTTACTGTAGCATTACCAGAAAAAGTGCTTAAAGTACAGTAAGTATTTGATTCAAAAAAAGTCTTTTCTGAGTGTTATATATATTACAGATTATATCATTAGATTATTGTTACACTAATGTATGCATTTATCTAAAAGCAGGATTTTACTGTTGGTTGTTGGTTCAAGTGAAATTGACTTATAACTAATTTTTGGGACTGCAATCTATGATCATTATCATGATGAAGTAATCTGCTGACTATTCTCTCAACTGATTGATTTTTTGGCTTGTAAAGATAGTGAAAAATGTTGTCACACGTGTTTTAAATGATGAAAAACATAGTCACTAAATTTTGTTAACTTAGTTTTGATTAATAGTAACATAATAATAAAAATATTTTATTTTTACAAAAAAGATTTATAAAAAATAAAATCATTTTAATTGTTTATTTTTTTAAATTTATAGCAAAATAACATTTTAATGTTATATGTTTTGTGTGTAAAAATCTTAATTTCTAAATTCACTAAAACTGGCAGATAAATTTTGTGAACTAAAAATCATCATATTTCCCTCTGAAATGTTGTTGAGTATAAATAGAAAGTGACATGAAAAAAAAAGACTCTAATAGAAATTTGTACGTCAGTACAGTATTTGAGTAAATGCTCTTTGTTCCATTCTATTCCATTCAGTTTATTCAATTTATTGATATAGCGCAAATTCACAATATGTGTCATCTCACAGCGCTTTACATAGTAAGATGCAGACCTTACACAATATAAACAGAGAACAAAAAACCCAACAATCCGAAGTTGCTTTTAGATTCCCTATGAGCAAGCAGTCTACTACTGCTAACTCTAAATGATTTTTTTTTAAAGTTTAAAAAATCAAAAACAAAACAATTTGACTTAAAATCACAATGATTTTTACTTTAATTTATATTAAATTTCTACACATTTATAAATTTCACATTTTTTCCATGAGAAAAACTTCATTAAACACAGACAGTATCAGAGAAAAAAAACAACTTTCTCTCATAGGATGCTATTTTTTGATGACTCACGCTGGTCTGGACTCTCATACTGGTGATTAATTGGCTTCTTTGGAAATCTGGCGACTGAGACGACGACGGCGTCTGAGTCACATCTTTTAACGCTCATTAAACCACTCAGTGACCCCGTGCTCCCTGCAAGGAAGCATCTGCATTCATTAAATACATTTAACAGCAACTTGCGGGTTGAATTTTTCAATAAAGTTCATACTTCTCAGGAACGACTGTTTGGAAAGTTAATGCATGATTTAATATGGTTCATAAGACACTTTGGATTTCATTAGTTCACCATTTTAACTCACCAATTTGTCATTTTGGTGAATTATTGTGTTTGCCAGTTTGTCAGAACATAAAGTCTGTACTTTTGCAGCAACAGCACTAACTTTCGTCCGTGGACAGTTCTTTTTGCAGGTGGAGAGTCGACACGTTGTTGTTTCTTCTGTACCTCTGAGCAGACTGAAGGCTACTGGAAACTGCCCGTCTTCACTGTTGAATCTGTTTTCCACCTGAGGCCCAGTTCACCTCGAATGAACCTATTAATTTCTCCTTGATTGCCTTTATGTCTCTCAGTCCTTGTCTGTTCCTCATCTCTGTGACACCCAGCAGGCTGATAATTAGAAAGCTGAGGTCCGTCTAATGAATTTACATTTTGGACCTCTTCAGTGCTGAACTGCTCTTCGGATCAACATTGTTGACATCATGACGAAATTGTGTTTTTTTGAGACGTGCATAAAACTGTAGGACAAAAACCGTCAATGTGATGCAACATCAAGACATTTTTCCAAATATCTAGCTTCTATTACGTTTCCCTACACATTAATTCACAGGTGTTGCCAACCTGTGAGTACCTCTTTAAAAGATTTGATATGCAGTAGTGTGCAAAGGTCTCAGGCACTTAAAGTAAAGCGAGGATGCTTTCAAAAATAATGCCAAGTTCCTAGTTGTAGTCAGACTGCAAAATAAATCTGGGACCATTCAGATGCCTCCCTGATGCTGTTCCGTGATGGATAAGAATCTGTGCACTGTACTGTACGACTGAGATACTAATCAAAAGAATTCCTCCTCTCATCTGAATAGAAAACATATCTCGCTGAATCTCGGTGACGGAGACAAGCAGGCAGCGATCGCATTCTTTCACTCCGCTCGGGATCTCTGTCGTCCGCGGCACCGACCAGGACCCTCATATTGCGCGATTGTTGAAAGTTCATTTTCTCCCTGATATGCAAGCGGCAAAATCAACAGTGACAATTCAATTTTCCACGTTCCACGACGGTTCAGCCGCTCCCGAACCCAAACCACACACATCTGCTGATAAGCGTCTCCACACAGCGAGGAAAGTTGGTGCCAAATGCAGTTTGCACAGCATCTCTTTGACCTTGGCATGATTGCCTGTGAGGCACTTTAATTTAATCAGCTTCCCCAAGCTTGAAGCTGTGCTCATTGTTAAGGAGAACAGGACCGGGGAACAGTAGCCACACATGTCCACACACACACACTCTCAGGCACATGAAGGTGCACTCCTTCTTGTGCTGAGGCAAGGGTAGCGGCACACCAAAGCTCCAGGGACCGGGGCCTCACATCCACACAAAGGCCAACAGACAGAGGAGTTTGCCAGGCATCTCCATCAAACAGGCCCGTCTCTAATTATGTCATCAATCAGGGACGAGATGACGGGCAGGTACTCAATTAATGGCCATTGGAATGCAGCGCCGGGTCTTCGGGCACCGTGCCATCTCTGTCATCTTAGACAGGCAGCAGGACATACACATCAATGCACCCGGAGAATGCACGAGGCTGGGGCCAGGACAAACACATGCAGCCATTGTACGGGGCCCAAAAAGAATGTCCAGGCTGCATTCTTTGCTGCACGGCTGCCGAATTAATCTTCTACTTCTGAAGGGAATCTGTAAATGCACGTCTTAAAGATTATTGTGCCATATTGGCTCGTTAGTACCGTCCTTCTTTTGTTGTCGTTATGGCAGTAAAATGTTTTTACGGCTCTTGCTTTGCTTGTCCATCTGGTTCTCTGACTTTTGGAATGATGCATCGTCCCAGTTTTATGGCTTTTAAAACTGGCCTAATATGGCTGCCATATAATTTATTTTAAGTCGTTTAGTTCAAGAGGTGACACTCCGGGACTGTGTTTTGGCATTTGGACAGGACAGTGATTAGCCTGCTTGGGTACTGCAGTTAAACTGTAAAAATTTAAAGGTGCACTGTGGAGTTCTTGACCCCAATAGTGGTGCTTTGATAATGTGGGCTTCTAATACCCTGGACAAAGTCTATTAGCGAAAGTGGATGTATCTTTCAAGCTGGTGCACCAATGTTTCCAGTATAAGTTGCTTCCAAGCTTTCAAAATTCTCATTAAGATCTTGTTTTATGGCCCTTTTTATAGTCTGTTTTAAAAATATCTCTGACAGTTTATTCATCAAAAGGTATTTAAAATTTCTGTAAATCCATCTGTCCTCATTCCTAGACTCCCCTCTGCCCTCCAACAGGGTACTTTGGAAGCTGTTCACATCAAATTTGCATTATTCATGACCACCTACTCCGACTGGCTGGAGGTGTGACCCCCAGGTGAACGGGGAGGGGAACAACCTGCTGTTGCACATTCGAAGACTTAACCAGGATGTGTTAGAAGATTATGTCCAAGTTCACTATAATATGAAAGTAATTTTTCCACAAATAGCCAGAGGTGCTGGGCTTAGCCTCCAAACACCATTTGCTGATAACAGAAGGAAGCCTGTCTCCAAAAAAAATGACACAGCTGCTCCTGACACAAATGTTGATCCTGTAGAAGGCTGTGCTAAAGCTTGTTAGCTGTAGAGCAACCAGCAGTAACACACCTCCAGTGTCAGGACTCCAGTGTGTGACCAGAAATCAGTCAAGTGCGACTGAACATATTCATTGGTACCACTGGTGTGTCTGACATATAACAGGTCTGTCTCTGTGTGTCTGTGGGCGGCTGAGCAAGGAAGATAAAATCACTTGGTGTTGATAGATCTCCTGCAGTCACTGGGTGGAGACTAGAGGCTTCTCTGTGCACAGCCTCCTAGTAGCATCTACCAAAACCTGTACTGGACTACACTGATTTTCTGAACTTAAACGTTAAAAAAGCACAATATCCCCAAGAAACTTATCTTGTTTCATAAGAAATTATATCAAAATCTAGTACTTCTTGTAGTATAGCCAAAGAAAAGCCATCTTTAAGTAACCTTAAGTCCCAGATCATCCAGATGTAATAGTTGGGTGTACAAAACATTTATCTGCACTTTTTTTTCCTGTTGACAATCGTTTACATATTGTGTTAGGAAATTAGGGGTGTATGAGGAAACGACAGAAATTAATATTCTGTGCAAAAAGGGCACTTTTGGGTGTGTCTTAATTATGTGCGGTTGCAAAAAGCAAAAGTCTGGAGTCTTAAATGTCCAACATGGCTCGTCGTGTTGTACAGATGCAATAGAAACTTAGGTAGAATTTATGTACACAGATCAGCTAGAAACATTCTGACCTCTGACAGGCAAAAAGAATAACACTGATCATATTGGTAACAAGCACACTCCCTCATGCAAATGGAAATCCCAAATGTCCCTGCAGGAAAATGCACCCGACCACATGGCAAAACATCAAACAATCAGGAACATGTTGAGGAACATGGCAATGGCCCAACATGTTGATTTGACCTCCAAACTTCCTACATCCCATTGTGATCAATCATCAATAGGATGCAGTGGAACAAGTTTGATTGAAAGAGGCCCCACTGCACAAGCCAGAGTACCCAAAGGATCCAGTGCCAACGTCCTGGTTTCAGACCCCATAGGACACCCTGAGAGGTCCTCTTGTCCATGCCCAATGGTTCAGAGCATTTTTTAGCACATAAGGGGGACCAACATAATATTAGTCAGGTGGTCATAATGTTATGCTTGATAGGTGTATGTAGAAATTCAGAGTTTGCACAGATTCCTTTGAATGTGGAAAATAACAGCACTGCACAGGGTTATTCTAGATGTACAAAGACATCAGTATTGCACAGATTCTTCTACATGTAGAAAAATGTTCATTGTACAGAGTACTTTAAATGTCCAAAGTATTCATAACACACAGGTTTGGATGCATTGAAGTTACACCAGATTGATGTCTGACAGTTGGCTTCTCTTTGTCACAAACCATTTGCCTGATGAAGCACTGCATCATGGGTTTGGCATTTTTGATTTGACTTTCTTATGTCTCACATAGCAACCAGTAGCGCCTCACTTGCTTTCAAGGTGTGAATTTGAAAAGTAAAATAAAAACATTCTTTGTCTTATAGCATGTTCCCTCATGGTGTAGTGTCCCCAGGATCCGTCACTTCAGCGCTTTGCATTCATTGTCTATGTGAAACGCCCTGCAATGCATTCTGGTAGCATCACATTGTATTTTGAGAGACAAGACACTGTGCTGCCCTCTCCTCATTTGCATAACGTTGAGGAGGTCTCGGCCACTTTGTGCAAATGAGCAGCGTCGAGAAGGATCCCTCTCACGAAACTTTTGGAAAACCATCGTTAATCTAAAATGAGTACCGATTCAGCAACTAGATAGCTGATTTCTTGCCTTAAATGCTTTCAGAGACAAATTTTGCTGAACCAGTTTGAAATTCAGGAGCAGGGAGCCTCAGAGTGGCGCGTCGTTCAATCAGATGCAGCCAGTGTTTGAGTGACTGTGGTGGAGTGAATCCTGTGTTGATTCCTGTTGAAGAGCAGCTGTCAGTCATCTATCTGAGTTGTACACCCACCAAGCGTCCAATAATGAGAAGCAGCGCACCGCCTCACGTCTCAAAACGCCCCTGTGGACACGTTCCATCAGTGACGACTGTGTATGAGAAAGTGTTTGTGGGCTACTGCAGTTCCAGTTGATGCCATGACACTAAAATAGCTTCACAGTTTAATGCTGTTCCTGTGATGGCTTAGGGCGATAGTGCAGTAGACACTAATGCTGACTGAGGAGAGAAGTAATGCAAATGCAAAGTGTATGCAAACCGAGAGTATTCTGACTGACACTTGGAGGTGGTGACACAGTAGGAAATGCAGCAGTGTGTCAGAAAAGGTGTCAATGATGAGCTGGCTGACAAACAATGCCTGTGGACACCCTTTCCACTGTCGAAGGCGGTTCTAGCTGACCTGAGACGGCAGTTGGCCGTCAGAGGAGGGTCATCAGCTAATTGCAGCTCACCTGGACCTTCCACACTATAAAAGCTGGCAGACGCTATGTGTTGTGTCTCTGTTGCATCCACTTGGCATCATTTTTCTTTTGTGTTTCGACACCTCCACAGCACAACAGCACACAGGACACGCATCCATTCACTGCTCACATTGCTGATAGTGCTGACTTCCATCCTCCACTGCTGTCTTGTGTCATTTAGTTTTAATAAATTCCACTTGATTTGAGTAAATCTCATGTGTGGACTCCCTGCTTGTCATTTTCTTTGAGCCAGTTTGTGACACAGGTTTGATTTTTTTTTTAATCCGCCTTGCAGGTGTAACTGTTCAGTGCTGATTTCCCATCCAGTTTTAGCTCCACATGAGGTGCAGTAAGTTAAATACCATAAACCGGCTATAATATGTTAGCATTCCAGTGGGAGCGCTGGGAGAAATGGATAGAGATTCAATCCAATCAAAAACTGAAATGAATAATTTCATTCGAAGATGAGAGATAATATTGAACCCTACAGATAATCATTGCATTTAATCAAGGATGCAGACACAGACAGAATCCACATAATTTGTTTACAGAGATGCAGAGGCCTGTCATCGGGCCATCGGTTTCCTCCATCAGAGCTATTAGAGCGGCCTGAAATGGACTTTGATCAGTGATTTGGTTACAAAATGAATCGCACTGGAATTAATGATGTTCGATTTCCGTGCAAGCCCACTTGTGAGATGCTAACTGCACTCATTAGCCCCTGAACTGGGCAGGCGTGAAATAGGCGCCCACAGTGTGTCAATGCTAGCCTCAATGTGCACCGCACAGCATTATCAGCAGCTGTTTAGACAGAGGCAGCTGATAAATAGGAGGGCAGAAACGCACTTAAATTGATTCATTTGATTTGTATTGGATGTGTTTTTTTCCTCGGTGGAGACACCCTATGCCTTTCTGAGTAGGGGGTTGAAGTCTGTGTGCTGCTTAGGTGTTTGTGTGTGTGCATCGGCTGACAGATGCTCTTTCAGTCAAACCATGAAAATACCTCCACAACAAGTGAATTTAGGTGAAGCCAATACTTCTACCCACACCGACAGATTCTTTACACCAGCGGGATCAATAGTTTTCTGCAGCGGAGAGATAGCTGCTAAACTCTGGGCTAACTGTTCCTTGTTGCCTCTGGAGGTTTATATATTTTCTAGCACTGGAATTAAAATTAATGCTCACAAAAAAATGAGGCAGTTTGAATGCCGCAGAGTTACTGTGGAAAGAGGAGGCGTAAAATCAGGGTAAGTGACCATTTGCGAAGACCAAACCATTTTGTTCAAGCGACATCTTTACACTGAGAGCACAATACTATTCCCATTTTCAGGCTTATCCTGGTTCTGATCATTTTCAGGATAAAGTATTTACCTGTAACATGAGAAAGGTGGTTACTGATATCCCTGGATACATGGTCATTAGAGTATTCTGGTTTCTAAAGTTGTGTCCTGATTTGATAAGATGTTATCATGCAACAGGATCCCTGTTTCTATGAGAGCACCCCAGGTAGCATATCCACATGTTTTGAAACCAGCCAGATAACACCTTTTCCAGGTTTCTGAAACCAGAACAAGAGGTTTAATATGTGCAACATATAGCTGGGATACTTCCCACATCTACATGTTACAATGATAATGCTGACAGATTTAAAGCTGTTTTCTGCTTTGTAATTTTGAAAGCTGAAAATTCAGACTGCTGCAGAAGCTAACATTAGTTCCATGAGAAGGCTGAGGGTCCTGTATACAACAGACTGTAAAATGTGTCAACATGACTCACTTTAAAACAAAAACTAGGTAAACTAGGGCTCAAATCACAAGACAAGATGTATCCATCCATATTTGGGTGTTTTGATTGATAGAAAGATTGATAATGACTTGATATTTGCAAAATGTTTTGACCAGAAAATAAATTAATTTTGTCACCAGTGTTACCCTGATTCTGTCTGATATCTGTCCTTTAAACTGGACACAGGCTAAACTCCCCATGCGCTGAACATCTTCCTGTCAATAGGTACAGTTCACAGATGTTCCCTAAATACCTCACATGTAGCCCACAGCAGACGTTAGCTACGTAGCTGTGCGCTGAGAAGCCTCTAGTCTTCACTCAGTTAATGCAGAACAGCAATTCAGACAGATACATGACAGAAAGTTACTTTGAAAAGTTGAAATTGAGTGATTTTATCTACATTAACTAATTTTTAGAATCGGAGCGCATTTTAAATGTCAATATTGCAGTCGATCATAATCATTTAATTGTGGGAAGCTAAAAACATGATTAGAACATGGTGACAGCTGAATGGATTGTTGCATGTGTTGTTCAGGGAAAGACTGACAAAGAGAATGAAGAAGAAAAAGTACTACTGTCAACCTCTATGGCTAAGGCAGCAGTTATTAGTGCCAACTGGAGAGGCACCAAAACAGCCTAATAATTATCATAAACTTGTATGAATTTTAACTCGCATACTCTCAAAAAAATGTTGGTTGTACAACCATTATGATTGCAGCTGTGAGAGCTGTTTAAGATATTGAGTGGTGTGATAAACTAAGATATTATGCCACAGTATCAAGGAATGTCTCGAGCCCAAGCTGAAGTTTGGAATCGGGGCCAATCTCAAAAATTTTCAGTTGAGCTGTATCTGGAGTTAGCAAGCTTGGTTCTTAGTTTCCATCTGTTGTCATTTTGGTAAATGAAACAAGCCAGAAATGCTACTAGGATAAACCAACGCTGCCCCAAGTTATCCCAGATCGATTTAACCTTTGCGTGCTGGTCGGAAGTCATTAAGCATCAGAAAAGACTTTGTCATGGTGCTCCCTTACTAGCTCAATGCCACCTCCTCTGGTTGCTACAGCATTAAAAACTAAGGTACCACAGCTAAACTACAATACTTACACTGTGTATTTTCTAGGAAAATGGTACTGGGTATCATGAGATGCTAAATATTAAATGTCTCGGATCGGGAGCAAAGAAAAAACTTCTCTAACAGTAATATTATTCGACCATAACCATGTTTGGCAGCTTAGCTTATCTATCTGGATAAGCCAAATAGAGGTTTCATTTATGTTTTCACACTGTTTGTTTCACTGTTAAGAGGAAATGTTTTTTTGCAATAAAGTTTTGTGAACGTATGATTAGCGCCATCAGAACTTAATCCCCAAATCCGGTAGAGAGCAAAACAGAGCTGCTAATGGACTGACATTATGATTTAGGGCCAGTGAGGAAATGGTACTAATGTTGAATAAGGTCAGAAGTAACTAACACTACCACCTTACTGCCCAAAGACAACAATTAATCAAACATTTGAAGCTTTTGTTAACAAAGAAACACAGCTTTTAATCAATTTCTTACACTTATACTTTATTTAAACACTCTTAAAATGTTTAAAAAAAGACACCAGCCTCCAACTTGTAGTTTATAAAATGGTCAGTTACAGTGTGACAAAGGAACACTACTTGGCTTTTAAAGATATTTAAAGAGTAGGAAGCTGTAAATGGGATTTTCTGCCAATTATTAAATGGGCTCCTGACTTACTGAGGCTATAGTAAGCACTGCTGTTTCAGGGTATTGCAGAAAAATTACCACCAATACCCGATAACACATTTTATTCAGGGCTGCATCTCAGCTTTGGAAGTAAAGACCGGCTGAGAGGAACAACACCCATTTGTTCGCAGGAATCAGCCTGAAACACTTTTATCTTCATCTCTCTTCAAATCCTATGGGCAGATAATGACATACTTCACTTTCAAGGGTTTAACAAGTGGAGGCCTCATTCCTTCTGCCTTCCTTTACCGATAGCAGTGGAAAACAAAACGAAGGTATGCAAGTGACAAACTGCAAACACACAGAGGAGGAGCACTTTTCACATCTGAGTCTGATAAACAACCGAACCACAAATCCACCATCCCTCGTGTTTTTTAGCTCTCGGGGCTTTCCGTTCATCCTTTCATATATCTGTGTTACCGCAAAACTTCCTGACAGCCTGATCACTGTCATTTTTCTTTGCCGTGTCAGTCAACATATAACAGCTTCAGACCACATCCACTTGCAGAGGATGACATGCAGAGGGTTGGGTTAACCTTTAATTACAGCCTTATAGTACAAAGTGTTGAAAGGCAGCCATTCATGGACTTTAATAACTTATGTATTAAAGGACGGCCGGGCATTCATGACACACACTAACAGGCGCATCATCCGAGATTCAAAGGGACATAACCTGATTATCTATATGAAGCACAGCCTGCAGCGCTTTTGGTAATTCGAAATGTTGTTATGAGTGTGTGCTGTGCAGCTGAGGTCTGCCTGATAGCATCACAGTGTACACAAAGCTCAGTTCCACTGGCTGGCTTGGTGAGCGCTGTTTGGATTTAAGGTCCAGGGGTCCTCTCCTATCAGTATGACTGATCACCTGCTGCTGTGCTGAATTAGCACAAACTACTGATGCATTGCATTGATTGGTATCGATCCAAACGTCTCACTCCTCGGCTGCCATCCTTATAGAATAACTGTAATGCTCAATGAGATTGATCTTGAAAGTTTTTAATTATGGCTGTGAAAAATAATGCTGAGACCGAAAGATATTGTTCTTAAGTGTTAATAGTAATCTTGAGAGGAAGAAATGTGGGTGTAGTTTAGAGGCAGCACTGAATAGTGAAACGTCTGGCTTTCTATTTTTTGCTGCATGTGTTTCAGATTTTCAAATGAGGCACCAGACCATGTTCTGCCAGAACTTTGCTTCCCAGCTGTTATGCTATTGTTCTCTGCAGGGATTTAGCTCTAATCATTGCACCCAAATCTGGGGATCTAGTCATTGTCTGATCACGTCCTCATTTGGGAGGACATCATTAGTGCTTTTATTTAAGGAAGGTGCACTGAAAAGGTCAAGATGACTCAATGTATATGACTTTTAGAATTCTCTCTTTGTACAATATCTGCACCTGGCAACAGCAGTTAAAATTAGGACAGGACTGCATCAATGGGATAGAAACTGTAGGTGGGGATAAGCGACTAAAATGCATGGTTACATTTGGGGGAAGATTGGTGTTGGCACTAATTTTAAAAAGGCATACATTATTACATTTAACAGAAGTCCATGATCGCCCAATGACAGTACAATTCCAAAGAAAACCTGAACGAGAGTCAAAGGCAGCCTGCTACAACAATATAAGTGTGTATTATTGCTTAAATGCCAAATGATTCAAAACTATATCACTTTACAGCAGCTGAATTATGTCTAAGTTGAACAGTAGTACATTTGCTCCTATGTAAATTTAACACCGAACAGTTGAGCTTTACTATAATAAAAACACAGACGTCACAGTAGTAACTCAATGCAACAAAAGTTTCATATATCATACATTTATTTTTCATGACAGACTCGATCGTCCTCATCATGGACAACAACAAATTGAAAATAAATCTGCCATTTTTCAGAGACGTGTTTTACTTATCTGCTCTTTGTTGGAGGGGTTGTGTTGCTCTATCATACTCTTTGAAATGCCTCAAAATTGCTCCTTTGGATTCAAGTCAGGTGACAGACTTAGATTCACAGTTTCCATTATTTTCTTCCTTAGAAATTCATGTGTGATTTGTTCAGTGTTATTTTCATCATTATCATACTGGAATATTCTTGTTCTGTCATGTTTCCAGCCACTATTTTAGTACATCTCCAGGCATTCATGGTGCCATCTATAAATGTCATCTCACCAACACCTTTTGCACTCAAGCAGCTACAAAAAATTGTTTTCCAGCTTCGGTGCTTCACTGTTAGGACTATGCCTACACTGTGGTAGTCCTGGATAGATTCACACCAAACAAATTTTTACCACACTTGCACTTTCACCGCAATTAGAAGATCAGTTTAAAAGGAAAAGTGTAATTTCAAGTTGATAGAAGCCAGAAAGCTAAACATGATTCATTCAAAAAAGTACTCCACTTCACTTTTTTACAGTGCAATACATTTTGATTATATGATTATTGCATATGAAGTCCTAATCTGAAAACTAACTCTTAAATAGATCTGCCAGATAAATGTAAGGGAATAAATAGTACAATATTTTAAATAAATATAGTATATGTACCTAGTTACTTTTCACCACTGACAGCTATATTTTGAATCAGGGAACCATAATTTAGAAAAATTGAATACTGTTCAATAGTATGACATACACTGATCAGGCATAACATTATGACCACCTGTCTAGGGTATAGGAAGGAAGAATAGGGTGAAGGAAGTGTGGAGGTCAAATCAACATGTTTGGCCATTGTCATGTTCCTCAACATGTTCCTGATTGTTTGATGTTTTTTCCATGTGGTGGGGTGCATTTTTTTTGCGGACCACCTGTCAGTGGTTATAATGTTGTGGCTGATCGGTGTATATTTATTTCCAAAATGTGGAATGTACAAGTGTGGGTGTATTAGTTTATTAAATTACATTATCATAGCTGTCATGATTCCTGAAGATCTCCTTTTACTATGAATGTAATATGTAGAATTATTACAGTACCTTCTGGGTATCAGTGAAAAGCAGTCATTACTCCTTACATGCTGATTAGTTCCCTCAAGTTAAATTATACTCATTACTTAACAGTGGATGTCCATTAATTAGCTCCTTACTGCTTGGCGTTCACTTCTTTAAACTACCTCGCATTTAGTGGTGCCGGTCGCATTGGTGGAGCGCCGAGTCCATAATAAAGCCTCCATCTCCAGCAGAAGGAATGCTAAGGTGGAGTTTAATGAAGGCTGACTGGGTGAAAGAGCAGAATGGCGCCAGGGAGCTCGCCTGGCCTCAGCCCCTCCAGGGAATCACAAAAGACCTGCAAGTAGAGGAGATCATGGCCCTGCCAATCCCTGATACCCTTTGAAAAGGACAGACATTGTCTGGCCTGCGCTCTGATGCCTGAAAATAAGCATTCCTCTGGGCAATTTGAGCTGTTGTGGGTGCCAGGAAGGAGGAAAAAAAGGATCTGGTGATGCAAGGTTAATGTCGGCAGATTAAGAAGACTCATTCACAGCTGCTAACATTTGTGGAGGTAAATTCAGGTTTATTTAAAATGTGATTGTGCACTGTTGGGCAAGTTACCTCAGAAGTCTCAATTACTTGTTGTCATTTATAAATATAACTGAGAATTACATATCTTTCCTCGTGCAGCATTTCTTTAGTTATTCCTGAGCCAATAAATTAACTGTTAACTTCACCTTTGCTACACAGCACAGCTCCATCAAAGGTGCCTTTTAATAACTCCAACATCTCCACACCTGCACATCACTCTGAATTTAACGGTAGAAATAGTAAACGAGACATGTTATAGGAGGTGTCTATAATGAACAGCAAGCTTAGCATTAGTTAAACATGAATGCACGCAGGAGTTCAAAAGTGCAGTCCTCACAGTGACGCTACAAACACCCTCCAGCTCTGCACAAAACCATGAAGTAAATGTAAGTGACAAACACATTACATTCTACCCACATATATTATATACTGCACGCAATTTGTGTGACATATTTAGATTACATTTTGTTCCCTAAAATTCCTTGGATTTGCTCCGCTTGCTGCTGATTTGTCTCTTAGCACTCACTTTCGATTGACTTGCAACTCTTGCTTTCTTTTTAAATCTTATCCTCATTTAAATATTCCCTACTCGACGGTGTTTATCTCATTGCATCAAATCATCACGTCAAATTCCTCGTATGTGAAAACCTACTTGGCAATAAAACTGATTCTGAAAATAGAAAAGCAAACATGGTTCAGCAGCAGGTAGGAGTATTTATCACACCTCCATGAACAGCACTGAGGTGTGCAGAGATTTTAGCAGCTAAACAATGGTAAAGCACCGTTCATGCGTGAAGGGAGCCAACAGGTGAGTCAGGGACACTAATGCATGAGTCCAAAAGTGCAGAAATATGTGGGATATTTAGGAAAAGCAACTATCACTCAAATGAAAGAGGAAAGTAATTAGGCATTTAATTCTTCTAAATACATCCATATTATTTACTGACTGTTTACAGATAGCCCGTGTGACAGTTCAGATGTACTGGAAGTCTCTTTTCTCGTTACCATGAGTCACATTACTCTTCCTGCTGTCTATTCAAACCTGCAGCCACTGCGTCAGGTTAGCGCAAACACAGAGAGACCAAACTGATATCAACCATCCATCAAATTTCCAATGAGACAGCAGCGGTCATGAGCTCGAGTCCGGCTCAGGACCCTTTGCTGCACGTCGCTCTCCTGTCTCCCTCACTTTCACTCTGTCTCTCTCTCTATCCAATAACATGGAAAAACTTAAATTAACTTAAAAAATAAAAATGAAAAAAGACAGCAAATAAACTAAATCTGTCAAAGGGATGCAGAACTTTACAGCCATTAATAAGTGATATGTACAAGTATAATTGCCCTTACTACAATTAGCAGAATACACTGCTGATTATACATGAGTCACTTACTAAATTATTAAAAAACAAACAAACAGTACATTTGCCACTTGTGAATTATGCGTTGTAATGAGAATGAGACAAGTTTTATGTACAGGTGTCATGCACTCACAGCATTTGGCCGATGACGCAGCTCCATCTAGCCGACAGCCAACTGGTGCGGATTTGGTGGCGATTGCGAGCGAACTAGCATGATGGCCGAGGAAGGAGGGAAAATGTTGAATTCAGAGGGAAACATTTTAAATTAAACTTTATTTTCTAATTAATACAGGGCTCTAGAAAAAACTGGTAGCACTGGCAATTAACATGCTACCAAAAAAAGACCTTTTCTTTTTGCTCAGCATGACATTAATCAACCTTGCATGTTCATAATTACTTGTCTTGGTATACTCTAATTTTGCATTGAGGTAAAGATTGACAGTCTCTTGATATCTGTAAAATATTTTTAATATTTTAGATAAAGATAAAGAGACTTTATTGTCATTGTGCAGAAGTACAACGAAATTTGTATGGAAGAACACGACAATTAGCAGCTATGCAAATAAGAATAAAAATAGATAAAAAGATAATTAAAAATACTCTTAAAAATAAAATAATTCAAACAAAGTATTATATACATATGACAAAGTGTTCAAGTAGTGCAGTAGTAATTTACCTGAATACTGCACTCCCACTATTTGCACTATTTATATGATCAGTCCTGCACTACTTGAACACTTTGTCATTTTGTCAACAGTCTTTCCCCTGAGGTTGTGTGATATCACTTATGTAAATTAGACACAAACTAAACGCCTCACTTGCTGAACGTCAGCTAATCAATAGACAGTACAATTTACCAATGTTCCCTAAACGCCTCACATACAGGCTACTGTAGGCTCAGACAAGTGTGTGAACAAAAGTTATTTTGTAAAGAGTAAAACAAGTGGATTTATGTCAGCTTAATGTAAAATTAAAATCAAGTGATTCTATTTATATGGCCTATTTACTTTCAACGTAGTTTCCTATAAGCCAAAATCATGATTGTGATTAATATTCATTTGTTTTTGCAGCCGCAGCAGCACTGTGTTAGCAGGTGTGACCGAATGTTCTTTTTCTTCTTCACTGGTTCCGTCGGTATCTTCCTGCCTGCACCTGCACTCTTTATCATAAAGGGATATCTGAGAGGGGACTTTTTCTTCTTCACCAGCCTCCTCCTCTGTCCACATATTATTTATTTAAATAATCAGCTATAGATGCTTCATCTTTAGAACACCGCAACAGCTGAATGGATTATTCCGTGTGTCATGCAGGGACACGCTGACTGAGCCAGTGAAGGAGAAAATGTGCTACTTTCCATCACCATTGTTAGCGCAGCATCAACCCATGCAGGCTGAAAGGACACCAAATCAGTCTAATGATCGTCAAAAATGGTCACGTACTTAGAGCCCTGGGTTATAATGCCCTTTTTAAAATAATATTCTGTTTAATCGGTTGGGTATTCACGCACAATTTGCTCAATTAAAGCATGTTTGAAATTATTTATTTAACTTCTTCAATGGGCATCGACTACCCAGTGTTTGGGGTCTCTGCAAAGCATTTAAATAAATCAGGAAGACCTTGTATAAATGTGTAGCCAAAACACTTAAATATTTGTTTATTTATTGCAAATAGATCACATATAATAGATCTTCTTCATATTGTGCAGGACCACACAACTGT
Source organism: Dascyllus trimaculatus (assembly GCA_024666655.1). Lineage (NCBI taxonomy): Eukaryota > Metazoa > Chordata > Actinopteri > Pomacentridae > Dascyllus > Dascyllus trimaculatus. The sequence goes on from CM045455.1 coordinate 25,084,972, forward strand.
TCACTGGGCTCAAAGATGAACAGATTAGAATTTGTAGGTCAGAGATCAAAGGTAACTGTGACCTCCCAAATAATTACTTTGGCTGTAACTACGAAAAAAGTGGAAGTCTGTGAAAAAAGAAAAAAAGATGCCTTGTGTTGGGAAGGGTACCAAGTAAAAACACAAACACAGCAGGCAGGTTGTGGCAAAAAGACATTTTAATTAGACTAAAGTTACTTACAAAAGGTGGGAAGCAAACACAAGATGGTGGATAAGCAAACAAAAGACACCTGAAAGTACAGGGAAAAAAATCTAAATTAAAAGTCTAAGTGAATATTAAAAGTTACTAAAACACAAAGTTTGTGGGGGAAAAAACAGAACGCAAAAAACCAACCACAAACCGACAAGGAGAATCAAGCAGGTAAACGTGAGGCCTGCAAACAGGACGAACTGACAAAGACAGAGGGAAAGACTGGACCACTTACACACTAAGAACTGACTGGGCTAACCAGACACAGGTGGAAATAATCAGATCAATCAAAAAGGAGGGAAAAAGAGACAAAGGGAGGAAGTAAAACAACAAGAAACACACAAGGACAGGGAATGTCAAAATAAAACAGGAAATTAATAGAACGAAACTCAAGGAAATGACAGTCAGATAAAATGATGAAGCGATGACATTTTTTATCCAAAAGGTCAAAGGTCTGTGCTGTACTGTGGAATCAGCAAAAATGCTCCATTAATATTATTATATTACCTTACCCAACAGCGGAAGGAGACACTGTGACCATATTTTACATTTGGTCTGACACTGAATTGGTGACACTATTGAAACTGTGGTGATTGCAAAGATGTTTTGTGCTGCTGTGTTGAAGATATGAGTGAAGCATCCAGGTTTAAAATTTGTGGCCTTGACGTGTGACTGCAGAAACATCCATATTTAAAGCATTGTGCACTGTCATTGCTACAACATTGTGGTCTATAATGTTATTGACCAAGCATGAGCACACTTAAGAGGAATTTGGCTTTTTTGATTCTCAATGAAATTGCAAGTCTTTACTACAAATATTATATGAGTCTGGATGGATGGGAGTGTAAACTGCAACTTGACTGGTTGGTGGAGACACACATCTAAAATAAGGATCATTGAAACTGACAAATGGACATAAGGAAACAATGGAAAAGATCAGGTTCTTTTCACTCAGTATAAGTCTGTACTGTCAATAGCTTTTGTCAGATAACCTATTGGGGACCAACTTTGCACTTTTTCTGTATTAAATGTTCTCTCGAAGAAAAAGTTAAAAAGTATTGCACTAAAAACTAGTATTGCATAATTAGCCTTTAATGTCAGATCTCACAGTTCCCAGAGCTAACATGACATTTCACATAATGAAAGTGGTCATTTGAAGGCAGAGCCTTTCAGCACCGGCACCTTGATCCAATTCCACACTCAGGGAGCCGGACCAAATGGGCCAGCTGGAGGAAGTATAACTGCATAGCAGGAGTGGTTCGATGATTGCCATAATCACAGAGAACATGTTTCAATCAGTGAGAGTAGCTGACTCAGAAGCTTGACCGAAACGGTTAGCAGGTTAGAACATCTGGCGCGTCTGTGAATGCGGCAGCTGAAATGATCTACATAGAAAAAGATAAAAACACTGCAGACGCCCATCCACATATCAATCACCCCTCTGAATGCTTTCACATGCAATCATGAGCTGTGGATGAGCCAAGATGTCAGAGGAAATTGTCCAGGCCAAAGGAAAAATGGAAACACTCATCACAGACATCAAAAAAAAATTGTTGAAAAACATCATGGAGCATGTCAGGATTATACTGTATATGTAACACGACGTCAGCTGTTTGTGTGCTATCTCTTTTGCCTGTTGTGCAAAGTGACAGTGAGCACCATCAATCAGAATAAATATATAGATTTATGAGTTTACAGCTCCTTCTTTTCCCCCTTTTTCCCTCTCTCCCATATTGTGCCATACATCTGCGAGGCCTGACACTTCGATGAGCCCATTCCAAGCGAGTGATATTGCGCCATAGATTTTAACAACGTGACAGAAACACCAATACAGTGCTGAACAAAGAGGCATTAAGGCAAAGATAAACCTCTGTGAGAAGCACATAAATCTGCAGGGGCCTGGTTTAAGATGGAGCCCAGAAGGGTGATGGCCATCCTTAATCAATAAGAACCTCATCAAGAAAGGTTTCTGCCACTCTGCGGAAACTTACACCATGACTGGAAGGGGGATCGGCTTTTAGAATATACTTAGCTGTGCTGGTCCAATTAGCCAACAAATGTGTGGAGACATTTTTTTAGTATTCTATGAGAAAAATCATGCAGTTGGGAGTGTTGGAACTTTGTGAAGCCTTGTTAGCGCAGGTCATTTTAGACTTGTTGTTTCATGTGTTTGCTTGTCTGAATGTGGACAAATACAACATACAGTCAAGGGGATTGAAGTCTTTCCAATATTTGACATATTGTGCTGCCAGCAAGGTTTCACTAAACAGACTTTCGAGTGTTCAGCTGATGAAGAGTCATCTCAAGTGTTTATCCCAGGACTCCATCAGCTAAGTGGACATACCAATAAGCTGAAAGTTCACCACAAGTTCAACATGAAGAAACCTGAGATCTCCTTCCACTCAGTGTAAGGTCTACTCTCTGACTGGTATTTGTCACCGAACCTATTAAGGGCTTAGTTTGCATCCATCCTGGATTTATGGATCTTCATCAACCTCTATTAGGATGGTTGCTACAACTTGGGTTAGCGTGATCTAGTAATTATCAGTGGTGTTCAGGTTCTTTGAATCTTGTCTTTAGACTCTTGGGATTTTTTTTTTTAGCTCAGGTATCTGTGTTTTGCTAGCTGGTTCTTTGGTCCAGACTGAAATATCTGAACAGCTACTGGACTGATTGCCATTAAATTTGGACAAATACTTTCATCCTCTTTAGATGAGGCTTGCCGACCTCCCTGTAGTGTCACCATGACATTGACGTTTAGTGAGTAGTTTCAACAGCTGGAAAAACTGCTATAAATCATGGTAAATAAAGCACATCTATGATGCACAGAGGAGAATTCTCTGATATACGTAATTCCAAGACTTTCCATCTAGAGTCACCAGATGGTCTAGCAATGACGACAGCTCCATAACTTTTCCTTTAACATGACCATCAGGCTGTCGTGTTTATTTTTTTTGTTTGTTTGTTTTGGTTTGTCAAATGTCTCGACTGTTATTGGACAGTTTTTAATGGAATTATGTTCAGTGCTCATTTGCAAATGTTAGCATGCTAATACACTAAACTAAGAAGAAAGCAATAGTGAAATTATACCTGCAAAACATCAACATGCCTACATTGTCATTGTGAGCATGTTGGCAGAAAATGGCAACTTTACAAATTAAGCTGACAATGAAGTGCCAAAAAACTGCAGTTTCTCAAATGGTCACTAGAGGCTGGCTAATTCTCATAAACGTCCATGTTAAAATACTCAACAGCAGAAATAAACATGTTTACAGACTGGTACAAGAAATGTGTTCTCTATATAAATGGATCTCTATAGCTGATTTCTCAGTTCACAAACAGGGAGGAGTTTATATATTGCAGTTTTAATTATATTATTGCTTAAAATTATACGTGATTAAAATCCTGTCTGCTCAGCTATAATCACACTCCACCTCTTTGCTCATTTTGGATTAGCTGAGATTTAGGAGGATTCAGGCACTGCTGATGTAAATACAGCAAACTCTCGGCCAATGACTTTGTTAGGCATGAATTGAACAATACAATGGACAAATATTCACTCCAAATTTAATGACAACATGCCCTGGTGGGATTCAGCCAGATTACAGTGTATATACTGGCATGGAACCACCTTGAGATGGATGTAATTTTGGCTTGAGACAGGAACATTTCACCCGCCCCTCTGTCTGATTAAAGTCCCTGCAGAATTGGGTTCGGACAACAGTCCTGCTACCTTGTGACTTGTTCCAGTCCTTGACATTTACTGGGGCACTGCTGAAATAATTACACAGCTGCACAGATCACACCGACATGATAGAATGAGGAAAAGGTGGCAAGTGAACTTGGACCAATCGCAGACGGGATAATGTGCCAAAATGTCTCTCAGTTCCTCCCTCGAGATGCTGCATTATGCTGCCTTTCAAGTACTTCTTGCCTTTTGCTGCCATTGAAAAAGACCTTCATTCAAAAAGATGGAATGAGCCGCGATGATGTGATATTTTACTATCTGGCATTCAGGTTATCCTAAATATCTGTTTCTGTTTGGCAAGCTTTCTTTAGTTGCAGCCAAAAGACCCAAGAAGAAAATGTGATTTATTAAAAACAGATACTTCAGACTGTGTGTGTGTGTGTGTGTGTGTGTGTGTGTGTGTGTGTGTGTGTGTGTGTGTGTGTGTGTGTGTGTGTGAATATCTTAGGAAGGTTCCTGGGTTCAGAAATAGCAGGAAAACACAACGAGACCTTTCACAGACAGAACAGAACAGCACAGACTCTCCTGCAGAGTTCTAGGCCTTTGTGCCCTGTGGTCGATTGTCATGATATATTAAACATGTGAAAGAAGCATCATGTGAAAGAATCATCTGAAGGAGGCCTTTGTAGACTCCTACAGATGCACCTTTGAAGGTTCTTTGATCTGTCAAAGCAAGCAAAGCCAGAGAGATCACTCGTCAACTTTTGTCAGCTTGGAAACAAATATTTAAGCCATGCAATTACCCATTGCTGTGATCACACAGTAATTACACGGTTTATTTTAGCACCACTTCATAGTTGCTTTTTCCAGGATCAACAACATGCAGCACAGTAATAGTTTTGTTAGTTATCTGCTGTGCTTGTTGACCGTTCGCTGCTCATATCCTTTATATAACCTTTGCTCGGGAGTAATGCTCATACAGCGAAACAAACGGCATCAACTCTGGGCTAGATATTAGTCCATGCATGACAGAAGGCAGAGCTTCCACACCTGCAGTTTTGTTCCTTTTGTTTGGACCACAGGAAAAAAAAAAGAAGTAGCTGCTTTTTGGCTTGTTTGCTTCATGTCCACAAACAAACAGATGTAAACATGAGGTCATACGGACCAAGAGGTAACTCAGTTATGATTATTTCATCTATGGTGGTTGACATAGTCAAAACTGTCCAATAAATGAGTGCAATATAGGCCTAAATACTACTTAAATAGTCAGAATCAGAGCCAGAATCCATTTTATTGCCACATAACTTTTCAGGTATGATGAATTTGACTTGGTGTTTTGATGCATATTAGGGCTGCTGTGACGAGTCAACATTATTCATGATATTGACACTAAAATGCATTTTTGGCTCCAGTTGCCGGTCAGCTGCCATCGGCACTACGGTTGTAGATAATGGCAGTGGCAGCAAAGTCTAATTTGGTCCAGCGTTTCTAAAACATTTCTGAAAGTGCTCAGGCTTCAAGAGGATGGGAGTACTTGTAATTGTCACAAGAGAAAGATGTGATTTGTATAAGGGTACTTCAAGTTCTTGGCCTCACCAAGAAAACGTCACATGTAGAAAGATTGTTCTTATATTATTTTTTAGCATAGTCTTCTTTAACTTCAGTGCACTTGGTCCACTGATATTCCAGCTTCACTATCCCTTTGTGGAAGAAGGTCACATTTTGAGCCTCTGGATTCTCCTCAACAGCATGCATGACCTCATCATTACTCTGAAAATGGCGCAAGTAGGTTTTCAGTTTTGGGAACAGAAGTGAGATGGTGCAGGTCGGGTGAGTAAGGTTCATGGGGCAACAGTTCAAAGCAACATTTGGCTGCTTCTACCACCTGATGCTGGGTGGATGGATGCATTTTTTGGAGCAACAGCAGCCTGCTTAAGGCTCTCCTATATCTTTTTCTTTGATTGCGTATTTGAGGACAGTGATACAAGACTTCATGCTATACAGTTATGCCTCAAAATGGGAGTTACGCCTCTTGATTCTGGGTAAGGCCAAGAAGATTTTGAAGTACCCTCATATACTGTGTAGACTTCCGATGGCATACCATGACATACCAATGACATTCAGAAAACATGTTGGGGCTTTTTCAGCATAGACACAGGTTACATCTGTTTGCTTCTCTCCTTCTCCCTGTGCTCACAAACACTAGATTTTAATACAGCCAGGTGATGCAAAAAACTGTTCTCATTTACACTTCAAAAACTCAACATCTTATCAAGTTTATTCATCTTATTTTTAGTCAAAATGTCTCAACCCACTTGATTTAAGTCAATTCACTTTAAAAGTAACATTTCAGCAAGATGGAGGGACTTGTTTTAAGACAAATTTTCACTTGTTCTATTGGCAGATTTTTTCACTTATTTCGAGGTAAAAGTGCCTTGAAATTAGTTTTTTTGTCTTGTTTTAGGAGGAGCATTTTTTTTCCAGTGTACATATTCTTCTGTTTCCTGTCCGACAATGGAACAAGTATGAAATAGTGATTTAAGCACTGCTTATTAAGACGACATGTTAAACAGCAGTCACCTCCTTCCAAGCTGCTGCTCTGCAAAATGCTGATTTTACAGCAGCAGTGTCATCTGACAAACTCACCAAACACACAAGTTTAAGAACACAACTGTCCTGTGAATTCATCTGTATTTACATCAAATTCAAAGCTTCTACCAAATGTCAGAGACCAATTACACAATAAGGAAACAAGTCGTTTTAGCTGCTTTGTTTAACATACAAAACTTGGGTTTCTTTTGGTGCTGCACTACTCACTTCAATATTAAGCCCTCTTTTGAAAGTTTCTGTTTAAACCTACAATCTTGCACCTAATTATGTAAACAGTTGTTGTCAAAATAAATTGAACTTAAGTCAAATGGCCATTTTGCTTTTTGGGAGGAAAATTACTCGTTTTGATTAACTAATCAACAAAAGCCCTACATGCTGTTCAAAACACAGCCAGCTGTCTTCTGGATCGCATAGTTAACAAGCAAACATATCTCCAGTCTAAGACGGAAAAAGCAGAGGATTGTTGCTGACCTAATTACATTCCATATCTAATTCTTTTTGTTTTGATTCTTAATTAACTTCCACTGTGGAGTTTGTGTGGAAATGTTGCAGCAGATGACATCTAATTTATTCGTTTTTGAATATAGCAGTGTTATACAGCTATATTCACAGTGTCAAACCAATATCAGACATATTCTTCTAATTAAGTTCCAGGTCATTTTCCCGTAAGTTTATTCAATTCAACTGCAGTTTTTGTTTGCCAATTTGGACTGATATAACAAGAAATATAGACTTGCAGCCAGTGCAGAAGCTCCAGGTGAGAGAGTTTTCTTTGACACATTGTTTTTTTCCTCTTTTCTTTTCTGTTCTTTTTTTTTCAAATTTTGCAACACATCAGTTTTGACAGTTGCGAGACACATCTTCAGTATTTCATGTAACCCCACGGGGTGAGCACAACCCTCAGAAGCCCACTACACACAGGCTGCAAACACTTCTCTGCTGTGGTGACCTTATCCCCTGGCTTCAAATAGGACGGCGTCATGAAAGGCCAGGAACCACAGATAAATCAAAGATTGCTGGCAACGACAAGTTCCTGTCGACTGACAAGCCTTCTGCTGCTTTGACAAGAATAATGAGGATAAAAAAAAAAAGAAAAAGAAAAAAAAAAGACAGCATTTGTGTAATCTCTCCAATCGGATTAAGTTTCACCTTTCTCGCGGTGGAGTGATGGAGGCATTGTGTATCACGGCTGAAGGCTTTCATAATGAATGTTTCGGCATCTCGGTGATAAAAAGCCGCAGCGTCGGTGCAGATTTTTCTCTGGCTTTTTCTCATCTTCACTTGTTAAATCCCACCGTGTTCGTGTCGCACTGGAAAGCTGCCTGGCGCAAGTCTAATATCAACACCAGCAAAGTGAACACAAAGGAAAAGAGATCTCCTGCATATGATGAAAGATCTTGGCCAGCAGCAGGTGGCTTTGGGGCAATCTCCCACTATTCAGCTAATGGTCCGGTGTGGCTTTAAAGTTCCTGACAGGATTGAGTTTTTTTTTTTTTTTTTTTTGCGGAAAAACAAGAAATTAGCATTCCCTTTCATATTTGCTATGAGCAAAGCTGCATCTCTAATTTATAAACCTTTGCGTAAAGAAGATAATGGGGACAGTTTCTGATGAGTCCTCAGTGGCATTGTGATACAAATGAGAAAAGAAGCGGTTGATATTTAACGTTGCAGTGGATCAAGTGGGGGATCGAATAGTCCTGCATGAATCTGATGGTGTGTAATTATCAGCATCCAAATATCACCCATCTGTGCTTTAATGTGGCCTTCAGTTTTTGTTTTTTTTCTTTCCACCAAAGGGTAACATTTCTAAAAGGACAGTAATTACTTTGTACTCAACTGCGAATGTGGGTCCCATTAATTTTTGCTTTGGCACAAATGCTGCAAGTACATCCTATACCCTCTGAGTGCTGCAGCTGAGATTTATTAAAGTTCAGCTGGTACTCTTCCACAATGATTACTATATTGGGCCGCACACTGTCAGTGATTTTTAGACATAATCATCAGATATACTGGTTTACAGTTTCTGAACATATGGGTAGTCAATTTCGGCACATATGGCCTCCATAACGGAGATACTTGAGAAGTAGCTAGTGTAAGCGAACATTCAAGGGGCAGTAAAAGCGGCGGTTTTATTGCGTCATTATAAACTCTGGGGCATCGTGCAACAGCTATTATGCATTTCACTTAACTCAATTGAGTGTTTGCTAAGCCCTGCCACCCTTGGTTACTCTTGCTAAACTTTAATTTCTGGCTTTTAGACGTGTGGTTTACATTCTCAGTGATGGTACATTTACCATTTAAAATTTATGTAATTTTAGAAACAGTGGGGCATTTATTTCAGAGAGAGGTAGATAAAAGCAGGGTTTTATGTTTATTACCAGTGATGCTTGATGTCTCCGGCAGATTTTAGATGTGATAACTAACTAGCTAATTAAGCTAATCTGTGAATTGGTTGAAAACGCTGTCAGTCTTTGACTTTTTAATGTTTCCATCTCTCTTACAATGCAAGAATCTTCTAAAAGGGTCTAAAACATGCACTAGAGATCAACGGATCTGGATTTTTCAGGGCCAATAATGATTATTAGTAATTAAGGAGGCAACTGATCGACATTTGGAACTTATAAACACAGATGAAAGCACCTTCCTTAAATAGTGTGGGTCTCCTTCAAACTGACAAAAAGCTCTGACCTCTTGGGGCATGAACAGCATGGAGCTAATGGGGTGTTCTATAGTCTCTAGCAGCAAAGCGTTGGCATTGGGTTTTGGGGTCCTGTGCGTTGCAGGATGGCGTAACCCCACGGATTGGGTTTAGTCTGGTGCAACTCTTGGATTTTCGATCAAACTAAGATCTGAAGAGTTTGGAGGTCAGGGTAATGCTTTGGGCCATTCCTGAGCACATTTTGTGGTGTAGCAGGATGCACTGTCCTTGCAGTGAGGATTAAACTTTAAATTTTTGTACACAACATTAAAACCACCTGTCTTATGCTGTAAAGGTTCCCCTCGTGCAAAAACAGGATCCAAAACAGCTCTGGCCCATCAGGCCATGGAAAAAAGGATGTCTAGTGGGAACCTGTGATCTCTGGCAGTGGATCCTTTGAGTTTTCTGGGTTGTAGAGTGGGGCCTGTGTGGATTGTGTGGATTGAACCTATTCAATCTACGTAGGATTCCTACTTCCTAGGAGTGCTGGATTGGATCAGAATATTGGCAGTTTGGAAGCTGAGTCAATGCCTTGTACTCTTTTTCATGTTCCTCAAGCTGTTCCTGAGTGGTTTTTGCTTTTTTCTGTTGTCTGCTGGTGGGGGACTCTAATTACTATGTGTAGGTGTACGTGGTCTGCAGCAAAGTTCAGGTAGGTGGTACATGACAAAGCAACATCTGCATGAACACCAGTAGCCAAAGTTTTCCAGCAGCTCCCTGCATTGTAACAGTGTCGGATATCATCCAGTTCACCTTTCAGTGGTTTTAATGTTGGGACTGATTGATGCCTTTGTGCAGAAAGATGGGAGATCTTCATTGAAATGCCTGAATTATGTTACATGTTTAATTAAAAGAGAACTCTGCAGCATTTATCCTTAACTATTGATCAGCTGTTACTCGTGACATGCAACCAATCAGACAGTGCTGCAGGCGGGTCATTGCTCAAGTCCATGTGGTGGCAACTACAGATAGAGAGAGGCGGCTGCATGAGAGCCAAAGAAACACAATATTAAAAATACATTAGCGTGAATCTGATAAGAAATATATTCAATTAATTTCTAATTTTATTCATATATCGCCAGTTCACAACATAAGTTACTTCATAGCACTTTTCATAGCAAGATGAAGACCTTGCAAATTTAAAACAGAGAAACCAACAAATAAGAGCAATACTGATGACTGGAAGAATGCTGAATATTAAGTCTAATATTCAGCCAGGCAGATAATCAGTCGTTTCCTAATATGTACATATATTATGCTAGAAAACTTGACTTGGTTAAGGTGCCAACCACACTGACACTTATGCCCTGAGCAGCAGATCTCTGGTTCAAATCCCAACTTGGGACCAATTGTTAAGTGCCATTACTTTGTTCTCTCTGCTACATTTGAGTTCCTCAAAAAAGTAAAAAAAAAAGTCCAAAAAAATAAGAGAAAAAAGAAAAGAAAATGAGAACCAGACATTGCTCCCCTTCTCTGAAATAACCCTGTTAGCATTTAGCCATAAGTAGCCAAACTGGAACCTTAGCTTTGCTTTATTTTGTATTTTTCATGTTAATTGTGCAAAAGCAAAGGCTTCAAATATGAGGATGATGTGTTTGGCAAACTTCATGCTACCTCAGGGTAATGCTGCCTACTGATATTGGAGTGTAAACTTCCTGAAAATCCAACAAAGAACCAGACAAAGCCGCTTACATCAGACTGAACTCACATAGTGTTTATCACCAGCTTCCCAACAGTGAGGAAATACTGCTTTTTTAACCCTGAAACTTCACAAACAAATAACATGTAGCTAGTCTTAGGTGTGCTCCTTCACCTTGGAAGCCACACTTCTTTGCTACTCTGGGTGGTCAGCCAGTTATCAGGGAACGCTATCAGTTCTAGCTCACTTTAACACATCTGAATATTGTTTAATCCACTTATTTATGTTTTTGGTTTTGGAAGGAAGCTTCAAATGCAGAGTTATGTTGTTACTGCAGCCTCTAACCCAATTAGCAAAAGGCCATTGCAGTACACAAGAGCAGGGGATGATTGATTGCAAGTAAACAGCATTTGCAGTCTGTGTGTCTGCCGTCATGTGTTTTGTGGGCTTCTTCATGTTTGCGTATGTGTTGCCACATGCTTTGTAAGCCAGTTACACGCTGTTGCCACATCATCAACCTACCAGTGTGTATGCTGTACAAGTCAAATGGATAAGACCTAATCTAAACACATACAACACAATCACCCACTCATTTCCAAATGTCTGTCAAGCAAGATCTAGCTTTGGTGCAATAAATCACTCACTGACACACAATGTAATTGGCCATGTGATGCAATGAAAGTATCTGATGGCCAGAGGGGCAGTTCTTAAGACAGCACTCACTTTGCTTCCCCACATATCATAATTACTCTGTTTCCCTACTGGCTTGCAATCCGTCTCCATAGTGATCCATCTTTTACATTCAGGCGGTGTAGGTTCACGCATGTAGGTATGCACACACACACACTAACACACACTCATAGACGCCTCCCCTTGAGTTCCTCCAAGCCCCCAATTAATCTCTGTGGCAGACTTCTCACATTCATTTTTTTTTCTCTCTCGTGTTTGCATTCACGCATTTATTACATCAGTAAATGAGTATCAACATCATGCTCCACTCGTGGAAATGAAACACTGGGGGGACTGGAAGTGGCAATAATTGAAGGTAATTCATTATGAAGGGTTTTTTTAGACTATCGAGCTCCATTTGAACTTTAATAGCAACCCATGAATCCTCCTGGCAACCTTGGGACAAGCCAACGCTGCAGTGTTTTAATCCATAATGCATCACAGTGTATGTCCTGGTCCCAGGGATCACATTAGATCCAATCATTTCCACTTGACACATTTTGAATATTCAAGGGGCAGATACGGCGTAATCATAACCTCATGAATAAAATAGTCCACCATTACAACCTTATGAAGACTGTAATTTACATTTCATGGTGAGATAACTTAAATGATAGCCCAGGGACAAGCTTAGCACTCGCAGTCATCATTTATAAGACTATATGGACTTTTAAGGGGAAACTTTTTGGGCTAATTTCGTTCATCATCATCATCATCTCTGTTAAAATTATTCCTTAAGGCTTTTCCCATTACATGGTTCCATCGTCACGGTTTTTTGGATAGGCTCTCTTTAATGATAGGTCATTTTCTGGTGATATCCTGAGGTTGTGGATGCCAAGAGGACTAGCAGTCACTTCAATGACAGTCTTAGTGAGCCAAGTGAAATTACTGCCAGTTAAGTAGTACAAAAAAGAGAGAGTATTAACAAAAGGCAGCAGCAATTTGGCAGAAGGAGATATGGGAAGTTAAGTCAAGGAGGTAAAGACAATTCACATTTGGCGGCTTGCATGTACTGATTTTACTCAGAAATATGTTCCAAACAGTTGAAAATGAGCTTTTTATGTAACCAAGTTTGACATAAAAGGACACTTCCGAGTCTTAACCACTGCAAACAAACAGTTAATCTCTAAATAAATATAAAATTTGCGTTTATCTCCAGCTCCTCACCCCCAGCCAATAAATTAAGTGCGTCTTTGATGTAATAAAGAAAAAAAAGAAAGGAAAATCCAAACTGAAAAATTAAAAAAGGTTACTTACCGTGCAAGACTGTGCCAGTTAATAACACCCAAAAAGATTAAAAGGAAGAAAAAAATAAAATAAGGAGAAGAGATTAAAAAGAAAAGTAGAACTATTTGCAGCACAAAATGAACTCATAAACTTAAATTTGCAGTTTTTGGATTAGGGTTTCTGGTGTAGAGAGGCATAACATTTAATTCTCAGGGTGTCTGATGGAGTCCCAGGCCGATAGAGGCGGCATGAAAAGCCTTGAATGATGCAAAATGGGTGCAAAGTGTCAGATGCTGCTCTATCCTCTGTTAGGCAACATATTCGGTAATAGCACCGCTGTGCCTTTTCCTCTTTCTTTCTTTCTTTCTTTGTTTCTTTCTCTTTTTTTTTTTACAGACTTTAAGTCCTGAGATAGAGGTCATGAAAAAAAAAATCACTGAAATAGAAACTGAAGAAGAGGAGGATGTGTGGGTTTTGGCAAACATCAACAAATTCATTCTCCTTGTGAGGCCTTTGAGATGTGACAGTTTGACAAGTGGAAACCTCTGGGGAGATGCTTCCCATAACCCCGCAGGAAATGAAATATGGATTGTCAGGAACTATCCATGAAGGACACCATTGGCCAGACATCACTGTGTGTGTGTTGCAGTGTGTGCACGCAGAAATTAGTTGCATTATCTGCTGACAGAACCGTATCCTTAATTATTCGTATTTATACATCTGTGCAGTGAAATATTTCAACTGCATTTTCTGCCTGTTGGGTCCATTTAATCATACAGCTGCTGTTGGGCTGCTCATATAGTAGGAATTCAGCAGATACCAAAGGGACAGAGCAGCCTAAAGAAGGTCTCAACCTGGTTTTTTGGAGTTCCAACTAGGACTGTATATTGTTTAAACGTGTCTGACTGCTGGTGTAATGGACCGTAGTTGATCCCTGATCTGTGTGGAGTGGATCCTCACCCACGGTCCGGCACGCATGGGAACCAATTAAATGCAAAGTTTAACCATCATAGAGTGAAATACAGTTTTACTGCTGCTATTGCTTTTTAAAGTAACTATACAGAGGAACACTTAAAGAGTGGAGTCATCTGCCGAGGCCAAATCCCAAACTCACAGTTTTAAAGAAAGTGATCCAGATACGCAACAAACTTTAATTGGACGGGCTCGACCTCTTCACCAAGTTTCAGGAAGTTTGGCCTGGTGGTTTTTATGTAATCCTGCTTTCAGACAAGCAAACGGACAAATGGACGAACAAATTCTGGGTTGACTGGTGACTATCCTGACCAAGTGTGTCTCAGCAGCAGGTGAGAGTTTGGGTTTTCTTCCTGATCATGGCAATAACACAACTGCACTATGCACTTTATACTTACTGTTTTGCACGGATGATTGTGGGGTCTGTAGCTACTTTAAATGGCTCCAAGTGACTTTCCTGACTTCACCACTTGCTTTATCAGATCTGTGCTCAGCTCCTCAGACTTTCCCACTGCATCAAATGGGACCTATTTAAATTGGTTCACAGGAGTCACCAGCTGTAGTCAATCATAATCACTCCTGAGAAGTTAAGAAGCCATGCCTCTCAGAAAATTAGATTTCTACATTACCAAAGCTGACTATTCAAGTTGCTGTGTGTATATTTTAGACCATGCAGATTTTGTCATTTTTCCAGAAGACCTGTTAAAAATGTACGAAACAACCAAAATGCCCGATTGTTTTTTGTGACAAAGACACGTGTTTCAGTGATTTCAACATAGAAAATTAAGAATACTAGGAGTCACTGGCAACTCAAGACTGTCATGATGTACAAGTTCTTTACAGGTACACAGAAACTTTTGTTCACAACTGTACCTATGTAGTACGTTTGACCAATGTGCTGGTATACAACAGGCACCAATTAAAAAATGTGTGGAAGAGCTAGTAATCAAGTAAACAGGATACAAACATAAATTGTATATATAAATATAATTTTTTTTTAATAATTTGTACTATACCTGTGAGTGGGTTAAAATTCAGATGTCAACATTAGGGCTGCAGCTAACAGTTGTTATTATTGGTGATTAATCTGTCAGTAATTTTCTCAATTATTAGTGGGTTAGTTGTTTGGTCTACAAAATTTCAGAAAAGGATGAAAAATGTCGACCAAAGCCAAAGATAAAATCCTTAGCCTTGTTGTCAAACCAAAAATATTCTGTGAACTGTCATAGACAAGTAAAGAACCCAGAAAATGTTCAAACTTAAGAGGCTGAAATCAGAGAATTTTTAATTTATTAATGGCTGCAGCTTTGTTTTATTCAACAAAAGAAGCAAAAACCCATCAAGACAGCCTAAATAAAACATTATGAAATTCTAATTATGCCTTATTCCTTATTCAAGGCCAGTTTTCGCTACTTAAAAGTTTTGGATATTTTTCTACGGAAACTTTCTTTCAGTGCCAAAAAGTGAAGCTGCTGAGGTTCAACACTCAGCTGGAGTTACACTAAATAATCACTGTTGTGACCTGTTTGGTTGTGTCTTGTTTCTTCTTCTCTTGTGGTTTCAGATGTAAATGATCCTCGCGTTCGTTCCCTCGGGCTCCTGTCGCTGTGGTGTTTTCTTCAGTTCCTTTATAGCTTTCCCCGCCGACATCTAAACACCACATTTTCAACAAATCCACCGGCTCTACACGGCTGACCTTCCGGAGCAGTTTCAGTATATTTTAAAGTGTCTCTCTTTTACTTTCGACAGTCCTTGTAGCTGCTTCTGACATTGTTCTGTATCAGATATAGGCTTCCCCCCCGTCTCCATATCTGCACACACCTGACACTGACACTTTAATTTTGCCCCGACTGATCCCACCGAAGTGGGCCACTGTTAGAGCCACTCACAGGCCTCTGCAGGAAGGTGAGAGAGTGAACAGTCCCCCTTTCTGAGTCATAATCCTGAGTGACTGTTAGCGAGCAGTAAGTCAGCTCCCACTCATCCCTGCACCGAGAGGCCCGAGATGGCACAGTCCTCATCACAAGTCTCAAGATGAATCATGAGTTCAGTGCAGAGACATCCTGTTCTCCACTTTAATTCCAGGAGTCAGGATGTCAGAACAAGCATCATTTTGTGAAAAGTGTGTGTGTGGCTCACGGCAATATGAGTATTTAAAGTTTGTTAACACTCCTGGAGCTGCTGCTTGTTCAGAATAGCAGAGGACACAGACATGCACGCTTTGAATAAAAAAGTCCTTCTTCAGACTTTAACAACAACAGAACAATGTCTGTTGATTTAACACCTAAAAACGTATCTCTGCGTGTCAAAGTCACATATTTACAAGGTCTGACAGGTTCTGCCCTGAAATGACTTAGATTGAATTCTACTCTGCTGATTTCTTATTAATGTGCAGATTCATGAGGTCCCTGCTGCTGTCTTCACTCATTCGCTGCCACTCTGCTGCAGCTCGAGCACACCAGCTCACTTACAACTCTGCACAAACACTGCAAAGCTACTTTGGGCAACAGAATTTCACTTTGTATTATTGGAGTAATTCAGCCACACATGTTTGAACTGGAAACTGATTCTGAAGAAGAATAATGATAGGAAGTCCCCCTCTGCACATCGACGAGATTGGTTCCATACGAAACTCCGGATATCTGAATCCATGTTTTGGAGACTGTCATTGGTAGACTGCAGTTCCCTAGTGGAAATGCTTAGGCATGGTTTTGACTGCTTATTTGGTGCGTGGTATGTCTTCTAGCCTATAACAAACACTACATGGACAAGTTCACAAAGTAAAACACTTGTTTTTCACTTTAAATATAACAGCAGTTAATGACAAATACAATACATGTTCTATTGATTCATAATACAAGCTAGTCTAAGTGGTTTTATGTGAAGTTGCAGCTCTTAATATTGTCTGTTCTGCATTAATAGTGACCTTTTGCAGCTCTGACGCTGTAGCTGTGGGAAAGTGAACGCTAACATTGCATCACGTGTTGCATCCTTTTCTGTAAATCCCTCATGCATGCAGAAAAAAGCAATGTGAACTCAGGACAGGGCCTGCCACCACTACTAACAGTTACTGTATATAGACACTGAAATAGGGGTGAAGAATGTCGGGAAATTTCCTAATTGCGATTTTTCAGACATATTTTGAAGCTTCGGTTCAATATCGACTGTGTGTAACACATTAAAAACATGTGATGGCGCGTCACCACATGTGACACCATCAACAGTGTGACTCTCACATATGTAGGACGGAATGAATTAGTCAAACCACAGACCCAACAGTGCTGTAAAACCTACAAGACAAGTCAGTGTGGAGTCCTGACTCACGCAGAATACATTGATCCATCTGCACTCATAAACAACCCCTGAAAGTTTTAATTTGTTCCAGTGAAAGAAAATTGAATTACGGCGTCACTTTTATTATTTAATAGTGTTTTTGATTTGAAATCAATTAATTGTTAAGCCCAACATAAAACTCATAATTATAGCTTTCATGTGTCCTTATAGAACCCGACTTTAAAAACGTCTCCTTTGTTCTTTTTATTTAAACACAGTGTCACGGCTCGCTCTACTGTCTTCTGCAGCCAACGCTCTCCTCTCTGCACCAGTGGACAACATCTGTCTCGGTGACCTCTGAGACCGGACTCGCTGGACTTTTCTCCGCCACCTTCTGCTGCTTCGTGTTTGAGCGAGAGAGTCGGTGATATATATGTACCGCCTGTCCTGGCTGGTAAAACACACCGACAGGAGACCTCACCTTCACTCCTCCTCGCTCCCTGCCTCTCCCTTCAGGCCCCGAGCCTCCAGAACCGCCAGATGAAACAGAATATTAACTCGGTGTAAATTGTCATTTCTCCCTCCCCGCGTTCCCGACCTCACATCCCCGCATTTCTCTTCAGTCTCAGATACCGAGTGTGTCGGAGAGGCGGCGGCGGTGGCGGAGGATGGATCGGAGGGAGAAATGTGCATGAGGAATGTGAAACGCTGTGCAGCGGTTAGTGAGATAAGTGGCATTTGTGTTTCCTCCCGTGGCTAATTATGCTATTTATACCCCTGCAATGGAGGAGACGCTCTGAGCTGGTACACCAAGATTAGTATTCTCACTAACATTGTTTATCCTCCTGAAAGCGATAAGAGCACACACCTCTTGCTTTGGGGGTGATAGCTGTGTTTGTGTCTGTGTGTACATATTCAACTGCACGGTTATGTGCATATGTCTCCCAAATTTATTATGTATAGTCGAATATTATCAGCCCAGATAGGAATGGCAGATTTCTTTTTATTTTCGTAGCCAGCATGTCTAAGAGCAACCTGATTATCATAATCATGGAGAATTGGGTCCCTGAGATAGTCTGCTGAATTAAATGCGGAAGTTTTACTGAGATTTTTCCCAAGCAATAGTTGCAACACACAGCTGCTGCTTCTCAAAAACACACACACACACACACACCAGCATCAGACAGTTTGATGCAACCTTGGCGTGGCTGCCAGAAAAGAGCCCACATCTGAAGGTCTGTGAAGTCAACTGGAGCAGCAAAATATTACATTTTCTTTCTTTTTTTTTTTTTTTTAGCAAATTCCACACAGGAAGTTTCATTCCTGCGCAGGCACAAAATAAAAACCAATAATAAAAATGTATGTAAATAATAAATCGTAATTACCTGGAACAAGTTGCAGCAGAACTGCTTTGATGACAGGATGGAGTGCGATGAAAGCGGCTTCAGGCTGCTCCGAATGAATATCACGCCCCATTTACAGTATATCTTATGGACATCTGTAGTCACCGCCGCTGCTGCAGGATCCCTCCATTCATCACGAGGACGGAGTGGATGGTTCATATTTTGTTCCTCCCGGTTTGCTACAAAAGCAGGGAGGCTGGTTTGACAGCAGGTGCAGATTAAGTGCATCTTGTTATAACTGCAGGTTTTTAAAATGAATATTTCGAAGGGGTTGTACTGTACCAGATACAGGGAAAACAAGCACGACTACATGAACTATATTTCTAAAGCAAACTATTTGCAATTCAACATGCAGGTTGAGCGAAAATGAAACCGGCTCTCTCTCTCCCTGATGGCCCATCTGAAACACTCCCTCGGTTGTGAGAACATTTTCCTACTGCTGCATTCAGCTAACGGCCTAAAGTCAGAACTTGCACACAAGGACGAGTTTGCTGCTATTTTATTTTAGACAGTTGCTGTGCAGCTGCTTGTAACAAATCAGCGTTTAACATTTGAGAACATTGACTTGTTCGGTGAAATGGAAGAAAGGAATTTTGTACAAGCAACATTTTTGAGTCGACAATGCTTTGAGCTGAACGTTAACATCAACATGCTGACCCGTTTTCAGTAATAACATGCTGATGTTTAGCAAGTTGACACAGGATAATTAACCAGGGTTTTTATCTTCCTACTAACAGTTGGAGTAAGATTCTTAGAAGGTGGCAGGTAAAAGTACAGTAGTATGATAGTAAGTAGTGATGCAGGCAGAGAGCACACTAGGAGTTTCTCCTGCAACCAAATGCAACCAGATTTAACGGTTTTGTTAACTGCTTTCAGGACTGTTTCTATTACATTTACACCGATCAGGCATAACATTATGACCACCTGTCTAATATTGTGTTGGTCTCCCTTATGTGCTCAAAAATGTTCTGAACCATTGGTCATGGACAAGAGGACCTCTCAGGGTGTCCTATGGGGTCTGGAACCAGGATGTTGGCACTGGATCCTTTGGGTACTCTGGCTTGTGCAGTGGGGCCTCTGTCAATCCAACTTGTTCCACTGCATCCTGTTGATGCTTGATCAGAATGGGGTGTAGGAAGTTTGGAGGTCAAATCAACATGTTGGGCCATTGTCATGTTCCTCAACATGTTCCTGATTGTTTGATGTTTTTTCCATGTGGTGGGGTGAATTTTCCTGCGGGATAGGCCAGTGACATTTGAGATTTACATTTGCACGAGGGAGTGTTCTTGTTGTGGGACAATGTTTATTTGGGTGTCTAAATCTCATCAACATGGATGTTAAAATCCAAGGTTTTCCAGCAGAACAGCACAAAGTACCAATATGATCAATGTTACTCACCTCACCTGTTATTGGTCAGAATGTTGTGGCTGATCCGTGTATGTGGAACTATCGAATATTTTTCTTATTGGTAATGATGAAGTGTCGCCAGTAGTTTTATCACCCAATCCTAGTTTTTACAACATATTACTACCTAATATAAGACTTACTTTAATAAATTTTCAATAGGCATTTATCAGTAATTTGGGTGATACGGCTCTTTAAATAGGCCAACAGAAAAAAGAGTCCAACATTACAAAAATACCCCAAATGAATAATGTACCTGTAGCTGTGTAGCGGAGATATATATATGTATATATATATATGTATATATATATATATATATATATATATATATATATATATATATATGCACACTGTAATGACTTCTCAAAGAACAACAGCTTTTGGTACCATAAAACGTGTTTTCATTGTTAGTACTGTTACCTCCTGCTGTATTTGTGTAGCCGTGTTACTTCAGTGATCTGAAGTCGTGTTCCATGTGTAGTAATGGAAAGCACTGTACACACAGTAATGACACTGCTGCAGATATCCTGCTGTGGGGCTGTAAAACAGAAAAATCTACACAGATGAAATATATTTTTGACTTCAATAAAAAAGGATCAGACTTTTACTAACAGTGAAATAAAATACGATGGTGCTCAGGACTCAACTCAAGGACGGTCACTGTAAGAAATGATCAGAGTGCAGCTGATAAACTGAGACTCTGTATGAAACAGCTCAGATGTCTGAAGTGAGTATATTTATGCATAATAATGAAGCTACCTAGTTGTTCTACATGCATAAATGTGCAAAATTCTTATGCTTTGGAGATGCTTATATTCAACATTGCTGAGTCTCATT
This sequence comes from Dascyllus trimaculatus, assembly GCA_024666655.1. NCBI lineage: Eukaryota > Metazoa > Chordata > Actinopteri > Pomacentridae > Dascyllus > Dascyllus trimaculatus. The sequence goes on from CM045455.1 coordinate 25,105,681, forward strand.
AATATGATCTGTTACAGACTCTGTTCTTATAGCAGCAAAGTTGTGTTTTTATAGATATTTCAATCTGTAATAGATGTGAAATTGTAGAGCAAAGAAAAAAGAAGCAAAACACCCAATTTGTGTACACTACTGTCATTTAACTCCATCATAGAGCATTATTACCCATGCCAACGAAGTCGGCCGTGGGTAGGGTGGTCACGGCTGTCTGTCTGTATGTGGGTGTGTATGTCCGCACCATAACTCGATAACAAATATAGATAGGAAAATCAAACTCAGCACAGGTGTTGATCATGACCTGCCCTGGTCACCCATTAATTTTGAGGTCAAAAGGTCAAAGGTCAAGGTCACAGGGCCACTTAATGCAAAATCTCCTTATAATCTACTATATAAGCTTGCAATAATGAACTTTGATATATCTAAGGGTAGGACTACCACATTGCATCTCTTGGCCTTGAACTTGACCTTTGACCTTGAACTTACTGCTGTCTATCTGTCTGTCTGTATGTATGTATGTATGTAGGTGGGTGTGTTGGTGACTATGTCCACACCATAACTCAATAACAAAGACAGACAGGACAATCAAACCCAGCACAGATGTTGATCTTGACCAACCCTGGTCATCAATTAATTTTGGGGTCAGAAGGTCAAAGGTCAAGGTCACAGGGCTACCTGCCATGTTTAGGAAGGCATCCAGCATGGGTCTGCATCTCGCTTGAGTGCATTCTAGTTCCTTAATAGAGCTGCAACTATTGATGGAATGACTGATCAGTTGTAAAGTAATACATTAATTGAAATTATTTACAGTTATTGTGATCAGTTAATAGATTTTTTAAATAAAATTTTGAATAAAATTTTAAAAAATATTTATTTCAGACATGTCAGTATCATAAAGGCAAAGGAGGAAATAAATACAAAATACAAAAAAACAGCTTTTTAAATTACAACATTTCCTGGTTTCTTTCCTGCTATATCAAAGTAAACTCCATATCATCTGGTTGTGGACAGAACAAGACATTTGAGGACATCATCTTTGGCTTTGATCATAATGTTTCACAATTTTCTGACATTTTATACATTAAGCAACTGATAGATTCATCGTTAAATAATCTTCAAGCTACAGTCATTCACCCTATCTCTTTATCTCCTTATCTCTCCTTAAATCCATATTATATGTGGCTCCTGCTTCTTCCTTACTGAGACTGTATAGCTGGGTTAGCAGTAGTGTGACTAATAGACTAAGCCTAGATTCTGCAGATAGCGAAGATGCCACGCCAGATACAGGGATTCTGAAAGTGATTTGATATGCAGATTACAGCAGACTTGTTACATTTGGCCAAATGTTGCTCATGAATCATTTACAGTGATGTGCAGTAAAAGCTACAGTGCAGCTTTAATGAATGCACATTTTAACTGTAGTCGTGCGGGAAGCTGCCCTTGAATTTGGAAACAGACCCGAGACATGCAGCTGAGACGCAGAACTGGAGACTTTCCATCAAAATCAATCCTCCTGTAAGTCCTCTCGGCCTCCTCTTACCTCGGCTTTCTCATTCTGTCATAGATGGTGTCGAAGAAGGAAGATAATGGATTCCGCTGCAGCTCGCTGTGATAAAAGGCGACACGGCTGAGTCATGTGGTCTTATCAGCTCCTTGTGTTCGATGTGCAGGACAGATCATCCCACAGCAACAAGAGAACCCCATTGTCTCTTCACCCCCTCCTCCTGAAAGTGAATTCTGATTTGCAATTCCACAGATACAGAGCGGGTTACCGTGCACGATCTTGAAACAAAATCCCATTTTTCTCCCAAATCCCACTGCGAATGAATCACGCCAGAGTTTTCATTACATTCTTCTGTTCCCTTTCAGGCCTTTTTAAAGAATTTTATTTGAGTGTTACGGAAGAGTTAAGCTTCTCACTGCCTTTTTAAGAAGGAAAACATTGCAAGGCCTGGCTCAGGCAAACTGGAATTACGGCAAATCATTCATAAAATTAAACTGTAACAATATAGCAAACGCAATTTCATTTTGTGTCAGAGCCATAAATCGCGTTTTCTCCCCTAAAAGAGCCAGTTTTGTTGTTATGTTGTTTGGACTTGTTTCAGGTTCTAAGCACAATTTAATCAACCATTGCAGGTGCACTAAACAGAGACGACTGTGGTTTGTGAGACAATGGCGAAAAAAGACAAATTGGATTTTCCATTTGCTTCTACAATTAAACAGTTGAGCTGCCGATTAACACTTTTCAATTTGCTCTTTCTCCGGCTGCAGCTGCTTTCTATTTCTCTATCTATGTATCTTTACACATATTGATTATTTTTCACTAAAAGCCTCCAAAAACAACAGCAGCCACCTGCACTCACTTTTGGAAAAGCCTCATTTGCCTTTCCATAAACTGGAGCACAGTTCCATCACTAAATTCGTCAAATCCAATCATTACAGTATAACCACTATAACCACCTCCTGCATGGCCGATTTGAATGACACAGGACACTAGTGTTGCATCTATTGCTAGTAATTGTTGTAACATAAAACACATTTCTCTGTTGTTGCAGACAATATTAAAACGATGTATGTCAGGAAATGCTGTATAGATTTTTAGTAGATGGATCATGCTATAGGAAGAGCACAAGTCTTAGCTGGCACTTGCATATCTGATTAAATGAACTTTCTGCCAGTTGTTGCCTTTTCATTTTATGTGTCACACTGCTCCAAGTGTGATTCATGCTATTATTTAATAAAGACAAATATTGTTATTTAATACAGAAAACTAAATTTGGCTGGTATCTGTGTTTTAGTGCTATTGTGTCTCCATATCCAAAAGCAAAGACAGCTGAAACAGAAAATTGTCCATCACCTGCTCTGCAGCAATATACACCAGTTAACCACAGCATTCTGACCACTGACAGGTGAAGTGAATAACATTGATCATGTTGGTACTATGGTGTTCTGATGGAAAACTTTGACTTTTGCCATCCGTGTTGATGAGACTTAGACACCCAAATAAACATTTTCCCACAACAAGCACACTCCCTCATGAAAATGTAAATCTCAAATGACACTGGTCTACCCCCACAGGAAAATGCACCCCAACAGATTGAAAAAACATCCAACAATCAGGAACATGTTGAGGAACATGACAATGGCCCAACATGTTGATTTGACCTCCAAACTTCCTACACCCCATTGTGATCAAACATCAACAAGATGCAGTGGAACAAGTTTAATTGACAGAGGCCCCACTGCACAAACCAGAGTAGCCAAAGGATCCAGTGCCAACGCCCTGGTTCCAGACCTTAGAGGTCCTCTTGTCCATGCCCAATGGTTCAGAGCATTTTTGAGCACATAAGGGGGACCAACACAGTATTAGGCGTGTGGTCATAACGTTATGCCTGATCGGTGTATGATGTTCTATTAATGCTTGTTACAGGAGGGTAAGGTAGTAAATACTTACAATGTGATTTTAAACCTTTGTAATATTTTATGTCATGTCAAATGAGAAACCATAGACTGCGTTTAAAAGATGGAGTTACATCACCTAAAAAGTGAAGCCAATGTAGATGAGCCTTAAACCTGCATTATTTCTAACAGCTAGCAGGGGGCGACTTGTGTGGTGGCAAAAAGAGGTCTGATAGTATAGAAAGCAGTGAGAATATGACTGTACTTGTCACTTGATCTGTCATCTCTGGAAACATTTTCCTATTGAGTTTATGGTCTCAATGGCCAGTTTTAAGTCTTCTTCAGAACAGCATGATGTTGAGACTAACGTCATGGTAGCTACATCCATCTTTTATACACAGTCTATGTGACAAACAAACATCTGATGTACAGTCACCTTAGGGGTCAAATCACGATCTCTACCAAAAGACCTGTTAGCCTCACCACCAGTGACACCCAGGAAGTTTCAATCATTATCACCTGTGTCCCTCTAGCCTCTAGCTAATTAGTTACTGTCTTAGCCTCAAATTTAGATGAATGTGTTATGAATCTGTTTAACTAAGCTTTACCATAAAACCTTTAATAGCCTAATGCTGAAGACCATCATCTTAAATGGCAAGTGGCTTAAAGTCATACTCACCATACAGTATAACCCTCACAAGTTAATTTGCTTACATTATCTTCATGTTACTTTCTTCTTTATGCTCATATTCAACCAGCTAAAAATAGCTGATCTAAAAGACAAAACATTACACTTCCTCATGCTTTCCATCAAACCATCTCCTGCTTAATGTCCCCCTAAACATTTTCTGTTTAATCCTCCTCTTTACCCTCGACCCATCTGGACGAGGCAGATGGCCATCCTCCTTTAGCCTGGTTCTGCCGGAGGTTTTTTTTTTTAATGTTGAAAGGAAGTTTTGTTCTTCTCACTGTCACCAAAGTGCTGCTTGAAGGGGTTTTTCCTCTATAATATACACTGAACAAAACTATAAATGCAGCATGCAACATTTTATTAAATTCTATCCATTCCTTTTAAACATAGGGGTATAAGTATTTGTTGTTCCAACACATGCCGACATGGCAGCATCCAACATGCCAACAGCCTGTTTTTGTCTTTCTCTCGTCATCTGTGGCATTGTTTTATTCAAATAAAGCTGCATTTTAAGGTGGCCTTTCTATACTCACTGGTCAAAGGAGTGTCTCTGTACTGATCACACTATCTGATCGTTGTTCTTTAAAGCGATGCCTGACCAGCGATTACCTCAATGGTCGAGAATTTATTGCCAGTTGAACAGCTCTAAAAGTATTGGTATACATTCAGCTACATCTAATACTTTTCCAACAGTGGAAATTAGAGTTTTAACTCTTTCTCTAAGTCAGAGAAGAGACCATTTGCATACTGCATTTATATACATTATTATATATTATTAGGGTTCGAGCACCAACGGTGTAGAACCCTATTGGAATTGCTGCGTTTCTTCTTCTTCTTCTTCTTATTATTTTACCGTTTCGTTGGGGCCACTTTTGAGGCCCTTGCACTACTCGAAAACGCATAAAAATCGCCACACACATTGACTCGGTGTCCCCCATGCACATATTGGGGAATTACACATGTCAGTGGAAAAATGGCTCAATAGCGCCCCCTTTAGAAAAAAAAAGGGCACCCACCCTTGCATTTGGAGGGAACTTGACCTAGAGCTCTGAAATTCGGTATACATATGTATCATGCCAAGACGCAAAAAAAATCCTCTTGAAGCGAAACCCACAATGCAACGGGAAAGCCGCCATTTTGAATTTAGTGTCAAAATTTGGCCATTTTGGCCAAATTTTGGCCAAAAAATTACACATTTTCTAGAGCGAACTCCTCCGAGGTGATAACTCCGAGAAATCTCAAATTTAGCCAGCAGGTAGAAAACGCATTGGGGAGCTTAAGTTATCAAAACGCTCCGCAAAAGTATGACGGCGTGCGCGCGGCGGCCCACGGAATGTTGACATTCCGCCATTTTGGCTCAATTTTTGGCTCAAAACTGCCCCCTAGAAACATTCACAAATTCGGCCCCTGAACTACGTTTCACTTAGAGCTCCGAAATTCAGTACACATATGTGTCACGAATAGACGCACAAAAAAGCCTCAAGAACCCATACCCACAATGCAACAGGAAATCCGCCATTTTGGATTTACTGTCCACATTTGTTTTTCAGAAATTTCACATTTTCAAGCGCGAACTCCTCCTAGGGGAAAACTCCTACATAGCTCAAATTTATATCACATATACTACATGTGGTGGTGACAAAAAGTTATCAAAACGCTCCGCAAAAGTATGACGGCGTGCCCGTGGCGGCCCGCGGCGTTTTGCCGTTTGGCCATTTTGCCACTGTTTGGCCACTTTTTAAAAAATTTCACGTTTTCAACACCTAACTCCTCCTCGGGGATAATGCCTAAAGATCTCAAATTCGGTCTACATATACTACAGGTGGTGGTGAAAAAAACTTATCAAAACACTCCGCAAAAGCATGACGGTGTGCGCGCGGCAGCGTGCAGCGTTTTGCTGAGTGGCCATTTTGGCTCAATATTGCCCCCTAGAGGCATTTAAAAATTCAGCCCCTGAACTATGTTTCACCTAGAGCTCCAAAATTCGCTACACATATGTGTCATGACAACACGCACAAAAAAGCCTCAAGAAGCCATACCCACAATGCAACAGGAAGTCCGCCATTTTGAATTTACTGTCATTTTACCATGGAAACAAACACGAAGGGCTGTGTAACTGGCCTGTAGTTGCTCCAAATGACCTGAAACTTGACAGGTTTGATCCAAGTCCCGGCCGGATGTTAGCCATATGTCTCAGTCGCCCGGCAGGAGAAGCGAGAACCCGTCCAACGCTGCTTGCAGCTTTAATTACATATATTCTGTTTTGTGTAACCTTGTAAGGCCTTACTATGTGAGGTGCCCTGAGATGACTTATGTTGGCTTCTGCCGGTATTGATCTTCTTGACAAACTTTTGTTAAAAAAACAAATACATTCCTTTCCAAGAAACTATTCCTTTAAAGCCTGAGCACAGAAAGCTAACAGTAGCTAGCTTTGTAACACCAAGAAAGTGTAAGTCTTGTATGTGTTTTCTCCACCAGATTCCTCTGAGGCCTCCAAGCTTCTTGGGGTAGTTGGAAGAAACAAGGCAATTAAAACGTAGAGGGCAAATACCGTATTCGATCTGTACTGCATGGGCCCCACACACTCATTCATACTCCCTCAAAAGCCTTTGACAGGCTTCCTGACAGTCTCCAGAGTTCAGACACCCGCCACAGCTGTACATTCACCGACTCACACTTGGCCGCCAATCCACACGCTCAAACACACACTCGGTTTTTTGTCCAAGCGTGATAAGGATCTGGTGAAGGTCGTGAGAGGGATCTCATTCTCAGCAGAGATGAGCCTGCCGATAGCGTCAGTCCTGCGGGCAGATTAGCCCAGTCTGATTCCACTGCCGCCCCAGTCGTCCCAGTGGTGTCATAGCTGCAGCACTGATGCTATCACACCCAGCCAGCCACCGATGACCCTTCAAGTCCATTAAAGATTCCATTTAAGTCGGCGTCATCCATGTGTCTGTGCAGCGAGTGCTATGAGTGTGAGCTCGCGTTTTTTTAAAATCTTTTTTATTTTTTCTTGACTCTTTAAAGGATGAATTAAAATCTGAACCTGCTACATATTGACTCAACTAAGAGCTGCCAAGTACAGCAAAAGTTTTCTGAGCAGCTCAAGTGGAGTAATTCTGGGATCCTGTCTCGCTCAAGGCACATCAAGGCTGGCTGCAGAGGGAGCAGGGGGGGAAGTGTTTCTCTCTCAGTTCTCCCCTCCCAGAGTTTCCTACCAGGCCTGGACTCAAGAATAATAATCTGGAGGTCAGAAAAATCATTACACTGACAGCCTGAAGGTGAAAAGACAGACATAAAAATGGAAGAAACATTGTCTTGTCTGCAGTTACTGTAGCTATTATGCTGAGGAACTCAGTGTTTAAAGCGAGGCTGCTTTTCTTTGTTGTCATTTCGAAGATTCAAACTTGACAGGACGATCTGCTTTAATCATGCAGATCTTAGGACTGCTTTGAATATCACATTATTCATCGCTTACCTCAGGTTGTTGTTGTTGTTGCTCACCAAAAATATGTTTTGTGTGAAAGGGACAAGAAGCCAGGTTTAAAAATAAAATAGTGGCTTGAGTTTGCTCATTACAGATGAAGCCAAAGAAAGGATTTCTAAAAAAAAAAAAAAAAAAAAAAAAAATATATATATATATATATATAAATCAAGACCCCCCCAACTCCCCACCTCCCCATCACTCTTTGTCAGTAATTACAAGTCTTTCATGAAAGTGTTATGCTGACACACATTTAAATCCATCTCCAGAAACAAACACTTGTTTTGGCTGAAGACGAATCATCGGTGTCAAACATATTTTTGTGTGGTAATTAAGGAGGGATATTATGGGTGATATGCCCTATCATCCTTTAAGTATGAAAGACCTTTAGTAATGGATTACACAGGTTTATAGAGTGGATTAATAAAAAGGTTTTTCTGGTATTTATGAATTGGCACAGGATTAAACTGGAGGGAAATGTTCACAATCGTATTTTTCATTTTGTAGGACTGCAGTGTCAGATTGTGATAATCCCTTTGGTTCTGCTCTTGTTTGTTGTGCTTTTTTTCCACCCCTTATTTGCGGATTCCCGCGGCCTGATTCATGCTAAAGAAACTGCATTTCTCACGGTGTGAGGTGTGCGTCTGAGTCATCGCTCAAATTATTTGGAACCAAATCCAAGGCACTGTTTGCACTCGCTGCGAGGAGTAAACTGGAATGAACTTTAAATGATTGTAGTATTGTGCACACCGATAAGCCACAACATTAAAACCACCTGCCTGATAATGTGTAGGTCCTCCTTCATGCAAAAACTAATTTATCAGGCCACGGATACTGGACCTCTGTGGTGATGTCTAGCAGTGGATTTTTGAGCTTTTTGACTACAGAGTGGGGCTTCTGTCCATGGGACTTGTTCTGGTGCATCCAAGGAATGCGGGAACAGATCAGGATATGGGGAGTTTGGAGCTCGAGTCAACGCCTTGGGCTCTTTTTCATGTTCCTCAGGCTGTTCCTGAGCAGTTTTGTTTTTTTTTTTTTGCATTTTCCTGCTGTGGAGGCTCCTGGTCGGGGAGTGTTATTGCCATGTGGGAGTCTGCAGTGAAATTTAGGTGGGTGATACATGTCAAAGTAACACCACATGAATGCCAGCAACCAAAGCTTCCCAGCAGAACATTGCATTGTAATGGGATTATCAGTGTTTTTCCTTCGAGCTGTCACAGATTTTGATGATGCGGCTGATCGGTGTATGCCTAGGGGCTGTTGTTTTGGTTTATTAGATATGGCTTTGGACTACAGCCTGCAAGCTGACCTACCGCACTGACCTCTAGTCATGCAGTTCAGTGGCGGGCTATTTAACTCTCAACTCACTAGCCCAGGTTTTTAGGACTCACTTAAAGGTGGCAGACACAGGAGACATGTCTCAAAAGTAAAAGGACAAGCTTCACTAACTAAAGCTGATACATGATGTAACTCAGGTTCAAAAACAAATTAAAAAAACACAGGAAAGCAAAGAAAGGTAACAAACTGAAGCCCCAGAGAACAAGGACCACTGGAAAGCTAGAAACCAGACTTTATATATATACATAGGGGCTGACTGGGTGACGAGACTCAGGTCAAACCGATTACGGCAGATATAACAATCAAAACAGGAGGGAAAACACTCGAAAGGATGAAGTACAAGGTAGGCAACTTATAAGTAAAACAGAAAATAAATAAAAAGGGATATGGAAGGCACACATAGACAGAAAACTGATACACATACGGAAACACATGAGACACAAGGAAAAGGAAATCTCACAAAACCAAACCAGAAACCAGAACCATGACACTGTTCAGCCTCCCCCCCACCAGCCAGTCGGTTACTCACCTGCCAGCTGTGGATGTGTTCCCAAGGCGACAGCTCTGACCGCACACCACACGAAAACAAAAAAAAAAACACAACAGATCATGTGGCTATACCTGCAGGGAAACTTCACAAAAAAAGCCAAAATTTACCACACTAGAGGACCATGCAGTCACTGCTGATCGCTCACACCTGCCCACTCATGTCAACATGTGCTGACTGCAGGATCCCCAGCCTGAAACAGCAACCAAACCAAACAACCAGAGCAGCTCTCCTTTCCAGAATGCATCTCCCAATCACGGGGCGGCAGATGCCAAAACCCAACTGCAAACTAAACCCTACATCAATAGAGAAACAAAACACCAGATTTGGATGGACTCACACAACCACCACCAAGAAGCTAATTATCAAACTGTTCATTTTTTAAAGATCAGGACAACCTAAACTAACACCAACAGGTGCAGTCAGTAGGATGTAGGTGAGTGCATGTGTGGAAAAGTGGTGAGTGTGATCTTGCGTGGAGCAAAAACACAAACCATCAGCCAAAATCATCACTTTGGTGTCTGAGGGAGGACAGCAGCAGCAACTGAGCTCCAAAGGGTGTTTGAAAAGAAGTTCTGGCACACAGGACCCAGGTGTTGGCAGGGTTACTGATGACCTGACTCTGCCACGTCGCCTCCTCCAGTGCTTGAAAGGAGGCAGCCACACAAACCAGACGGCAGGGCTGAGAGGGTTGTTGCTACATGATGAAAGTTTTTCAAAGTATTGTAATTACCTTTTTCTCGATAATTCATATGTAAATGTGGTTTTCTGGCTGTACTGCTCCAGCATAATTACACATTACCATCCATTGTCAGAATAACTATGTAATTTGGCATTAAATATGAGAAAAAATCTACATGTGAATCCAAGGAAATGCTCATTCATTCATTAAAAGCATTACAGTGTATGTTTGTTGAATTGTATTTTTGCTAGTAGCCATATTCCAGGTTGTACACTGACGAAAACACTCTGCAGGTTATGCCAGTAATTACTTGGCAAACTTTGTTTGTTTTCTTGGTTATTTATGCAACCCAGCTTGCTAGTGGTAAGGGAAGTAACAAAGATAACAGCCAGGTAGATGCTGTTTAACTAAACTTGATATTGGTTTAATAAGAAGTAGGTATTCAACACAAATTTGGCGGCTGTTGCTCACGTATAGCAGGCTGTCCACTGATCGCAAGGTTGGCAGTTTGATCCCAGGCCCCTCTGCATGCTGAAGTGTCCTTGGGCACGACACTGAACCCGAAGTTGCTCCCAATGGAAGTCTGTCATCACTGGTGTATGAATGTGTGTGTAAATGGGTGAATGCGAAACACAATGTAAAGGGCCTTGAGTACCACTAAGGTAGAAATGCGCTATGTAAGTGCAGGCCATTTACCATTTTAATTAAACTACAGCAGAAGGAGGTTGTTACTCCAACAAAAGAAAATAATATAATAAATGGAGCATAAACACATTATCCTATGCATTAACAAAATAAAAGCACCAAATCCCAATTTACCTCATGTATACTAACCAAACAAAAAGGTACATCTAATGTTTAACACTTTTGTTCAAGCTGCTAATTAAGACAAATCCAAAACAAAGTTCCTAAAATAGAGAAAGAATTAGTGTTTGCAGAACTCCCTGAAGATGCCAATGACTAATGGACTAGTAGTGTTTTAAACACAGGTACACAGCTCTAAGTAGCTTCATTGAAGGTCAGTATTGCAGAGCTGTTCCAATCAGAAAAAGAATTCAGAGAAGGCAGAAAGTAGGCGTACTTACAGATTTTTATAAGGAACCAAAAGAAGGTTAATTCCACAACATGGAAAAGGAGCCACAACAGTTACTTATACAACCCTTCTTTGAAAGACATGTAAATACAGAAAACGAAATATGTCTGAGTACTTGTTATATTTGTAAAACGTTCCCAGAGTCTAGAAAAGTGAATAGGACTTGGCATGTTTTCCCTGTGTGAGCTTTCTTTTGGATCGTTGGGTTCCTTCCAAAGTCCAAACACATGCATGGGGGGTTAATTGGCGATTCTAAATTGGCCATAGTGCAATTGTGCATGTCTTTGTGTTAGCCCTGCAGTAAACTGATGACATCTCCAGGGTGTCCATGTGTCCCTCTACAAGACAAAGCTGGTATAGCTAATGAATTGATTCACAGAAAAGTGAGCCGACAATTCTCATGAGATTTAGGCCACGCAATGATTACAAGATGCTTCGGCACATGCAAGAAATTTTCATTCAAGCCACTTAACACCATGTTTGTGCCTCATATCCAGCTATTATAGCACATCCACTCTTGACTTAGTTACATCTACTTACCTCACATAGCATAAGTAATGCTATATTGGCTACATTGTTATGATTAAGGCGCACTATTACATTTTTTGTTGCTAAAACAGTTTGTACACAATGCACAATTAATGATAATGCATACACTATATTAAAGTTCATGATAAAATAATTTTGGTTCTGTGTAGATTCCATTAAAGTCTAAATTGTCTAAGCCTGTTGGGCCTCTTAATTATCTAATATGTAGGAGGTAATTACACTTTCAGCGTAATTTATTTCTAGGGTCCCTCTAAATGCAGAACTGTTAAAGCAGTGCTACTTTCATTGCTGTTTCTCCATGTGAAGCCCTAAATTGGCTACAAAAAATAACAAGTGTGTGTATTACAAGGGGCAACACACATTGTTCACCCTGTGCCAACACAGTCTAACCCTTAGTTCTTCACACAATCCAGACAGTTATTAACTAAAGGTGTGAAGAGAAGTCCAAATGAAACGTGAACACATCACAAAGCCACATCTAACAGCGTAGCCGAAAAGATTCAGTTAACAGCTAATAGCTTTTTCATTTTAGAAATTACACAGGCTCTTTTTTTTCGGAACTGCGTTTAATCAGGGCAAAGGCTCAAACACGAGCATCTTATGTGATATTCAAAAGGATGTATCAGGGCTGAATAACACATTCAATTAAAATCATCACCATTCATTTTCCTGTAAGTTGTCCAAACACCCTCGCTTCCTTTTCTACCTTGAAGGACTCAGTGTTTGATAGCTGAGTCTCGCTGCCAAAGTGACTATCAAAGAAAAGGTCGTGTCGTCAAAAAATGTGATATATTCTCTGTCCTCTGTGTGTGTGTGTGTGTTTCCTTTTTTCCCATTCAGTGGAACTTTTTTCATTTCAGAACGGAACACTGTCATATGTTTCTCCCCCCAGGAAGTGTGCCCTCTGAGTATATCAAATACCAACTCGTATTCACAATGCGCCTGGCCTTCACTGAGAAAACATTCTCAAATAATGCATTCTGTTATGAAACCCCCTCCTTTCATGCACAAACACTACAGTCTATATGACCCCTGTATACTTCCAGCCTCAAGAGATGGAAAAAAAAACACCCCAATTGTCATTTCTGAAGGTTGAAAAGATACAGGGAGCCTGTAATTGCTTGTTGTCCATTACTGCCACTGAATATCACTTCTATAAGCATCAATTTTGTCGTGCAAAACGTGTACATGGGCAGTTGTTGTTTTTCTAGTTTCCCACTGTTTGAAAAAAAAGAACACAACCAAGTCTGAATCTTGACTAATTGGTGTTGAGCAATGGAAAACCCACTGCCTAACAATGCCCACTGAGCATTATTAACAGGTAATCACCACACGTGCCAACATCTTCATTCATGTCAACTATGGAGCTGACAGACTGACAGAAATTCCCCCCTGCTGTTTTATTGAGGTAATTTTGGGGTAAAACAACATCATCTCGTACACACAGAGCTGCTTTGTTCAGCAGAAAATACTTCGTTTTCTTCTTTTGTTGTTGTGTTTTGGTTTTTGGACCAATGATGTAAACCCCATCAGCGAGCAACTTGTGAAATGCTAATCAGAACAGTATGTGTGTGATTAGTTTTCAGAAGTTTGCAGTTATTTGAAGGCGTTGCCAGAACACTGTATTCTCTAGCAATGCAGGGGGTTTATTGAGTTGCACATGGAAAAAAAGTCCAAGTCCCGTAAAGAGACATTTTTGCATTTTCTGCTAAAAACTCAAAGTTAAATTCCCAGTTCGTGAGTACCGAAGACCTAGATCTTTCTTTCTTTCATGAACTGACTCTCCGGGGTCACCTTCTGGGTCAGTGGTCTCAAGCATGATGCAATGCCGAGTTAATCCGGGCAAGTCTTGCGTGTATCCACCTCGTGTTGAAGAAGCTCAGTGCATTGTGATGCAGAGTTTGTCCTCCTTTGTAGGCATTTTGGATTTACAGGTCACATGGGACTGACCAGCAATTCCAAAAGAAAAAAGAGACAGCAAGAAAGTTTTTCAAAAATCTGCTTTTGTGCAAATGAGGGCAAAATTTGCTTGCTGGCCACTAAGTATTTCTAGCTCCCAGGTGTCTGGAGTTACAGATGAACACAAAAAGTTGGTGATGCATAATGTTGGGGAATGTGCAGATCGCTCAATTACACGATATTTTCCAACAAGTGAGCTACTTGCTACTTACAAATTGACCTGTTTGGCTACAGTGACCTGTTCAGAGGAGAGAAGTTGAGGCCTTTAAACCCAAGAACACCAAACCTACTGTCAAGCATGGTGGTGGCAGCATTATTCTGTGGGGTTGTTTTGGTGAGAGTGGAACTAGTGCTGCACACAAAGTAAATGGAATAATGAAGGAGGATTAACTCCACATCCTTCAGGAAAATGTAAAATAATCAGCCAGAAGGTGGGAGACAGTGATCCCAAACACACATCAAGAGTGGTGAAAAAAATGGTTAAATCAGGCTAGAATAAAGGTTTTGGACTGGTTTCCCCAAAGTCCTGACTTATACCTCTACAAAAACCTGTAAACTGTGCTGAAAAGACAATCTCTGTTAGAAAGTCAACAAATTTTGTTTAACTGTACCCAATCTGTCAAGAGTCAAAGATACAACCAGAGGCTTTTGGTTGGCAAATAATTACTTGTGTAGTTATTCGAGGTTTTATTGTTTGTAACAGGGCTGCTAATAACAACTCATAATCTGATGATTATTTTCTCAGTAATTTAGGTTAGGTTATATACAGCACAAAGCAGAAAAAAATGCCAACCCAGTTTCCTAGAGTCCATTCTGATGTTTTTGAATGTCAAAGATAATTAGTTTACAACAAAATCAGAGCAGAGCAGCAAATCCTCTCATTAGAGAAGCTCTAGCCCGACATCTGTGACATTTGTCTTGTTAGAAACAGACTCAAAGCGAATAATTGATTTTCAAAATAAAATTATGAATTTCAAGACGTACATGAAAAATATGTTTGTTTAGCTTCACTAATGTGTGCTGTAGGTTTGTGCAGTTTTCACTCTGTTGGTTGATTAATCAGCTAGTTAATAGGTGGCTGAACCTAATTACACAAACTGTATTTAAATGGACTCAGACTGACCTTCACGCCCCATATGGTATTTTTAATGTTGAACACGGGATGCATGTTGTTCCTTTAAAAACATTAACTGTGTCCTTAAATTTCTGTCTGCGTCTCTATAAAGCGTTTGACCCTGACAAGCCAACATCTTGTGCACTAAACTGTGCTCCGTGCTCCGCCGGCTGTCGCTGACGTTGCACATTAGCAGAAAATGAACTTGGACCGTGGCTTCTTTTAAAAGTTAAAAATAATCGACTTCGCAAATGCACGTTCAAGGACGAACAATATAGTAGCTTCCAGTCGGCAAAAAAAACCCCTGCACATCTGGCTTGGAATACAGACTACAGACATGGAGGAGAAAGAACAGGAGCTGCGGGGCGTGAATAGTAATCAGCAACACAAATCCCCTGGACGGCCGAGAGGCTTGCTAACGTAGATTAGCGAAGGTAAGCTACTATGTTTGTAGATACAAGGAGGGGAATCTGTCATTTAGCTGTTTTGACAGAAAAAAATAACACCCTCGAAAATCTTCCATGCATAAAGCACACTCATAGTCCTCTCCTCATTAATCATCCTGTCAGAGTTTAGATCAAGTACATTTATCATTAATAAATTAGTCAGTGATGGTGATGGGATGGATGAGGAGGGGGGAGCCAGGGGTCTATGCATGTGCGGCTTCAGGATTTTGGTGCTAATTACATCCTGGAGAACATGAAGGCTGGGATGTCAAGTTGTAATATGTCTGACTGTGTATTTGAGCCAGCCACGGGAGCCAAATCCTCGGCAGGACGGCGGTGACATTTGAGAACAGCTGGCTGCCTTTTCTGATCTCTGTGCTTCACCTCTCAGGTGTCACATCCCACCGCGCGGATCTGTGGTGGTTGGAGGCCAGTTTCTTCATGTGAAGAGGTGAAAAGTTTTAATTCCACAAGTTTCGTCGTCGTCCTCCTCGCCCATGTCCAATGTGCATATCCAATTCGTGCTATTGGCAGAACATCTTGTCGTGCGGGAGGAATGCAGTGTTCGTGTGGCTTCGGCGTTTCTGCTTACTTCATGAAAGTTAATGAGACTGTTTTTGCTTCTTGGCTTGAGGCGAGACCGCCGTTGTTGAGTCCAAATTCAGTTTTAAGATCAGATCCAGTCGTGTTTGAATTTAGGCCATGACCGAAGGGGAAACTTTAGAATTATCAGTTGACATTGTTTGCACTGCTGATAGACACAGGTGGAGAAAAACAGAAGTATAGTGTTAGGAGTGTTTTGTTCAGCTCTGTTTATACATAGAGGAAGATACTGAGTTCACCATCAGAAATCCCCATTATCGTCTACACAGGTGTTCCCAATAAATTGCTCATGTATTCACGTTTGTTGTCAGTTATGTTTCACTTGAAGTGGTATTTGTTTTGCAATCCTTTCTGCGTTACTTTACATCTGTTCTGTATCTGTAAGTCTGTTTGTTTATATCCCATACTCCCGTCTCCCCCGGGGGACGTTCGTTTGATCAGTGATTGAGATGCATGAACATCATACACTCACCGTAGTGTGCAGATGGGATCTACTGAAAGCTTTGTGCATACACTGAATGACAGACAAGAGGATACCATGTTATCCCTGAATGGCATCCCATCACTCTGACTGAGAGTATTTCCTGAGGCTGCAGCCAATGCAGAGGGACTTTAGGACACTTCACAGCCCTGGAATATATAGATGCAGTGAGGTGAGGTGTCACCCATTGAAGCCCAGATTTACAGCCTGTGGTTGATGAAAGAACCTTCCAAGGGGATGACTGCCTTTTTACACCCTTGAAACGCATCCTGTGAATACAATAGTTCACCAGAAACACTGAGCAGTCTGCAGATGGAATAGATACTTTAGCCACACTGTGTGAGCCAGGCAGGTATCAGAATCAAATACAACCTCAGGGTTGTTCCATCTCAAATCATCCGAGGCCTTCTGCTCAACTGGCTCTGATTTGCTTGAAACTCTTGTTATTGTCAAGATTGAATATTTAAAATGACATCTGGGAATTTTTAAAATGATATGTCAAGAAAATTGGCTGTAGACTCATTTTTAGCAAGTTTTCAAAGAAATATCACTATTTCAATGGTTCACCATCAATGTTTTTGATAATACACATCAAAGATGGGACTTTTTATGATAGCACCAATTGTTTTCACCCATACTCAAAGACGACTTGATTTACTTGTCCACTGTTGTAGATTCTGAACCCATGACATGATGAAAAAACTAGTGCTGTCACTCGATAAAAATTTTTAATCGTGATGAATTGCATGAATGTCATAGTTAACTCGCGATTAATCGCAAATTAATCGCACATTTTTTATCTATTCTAAATGTCCCTTGAATTATCATTTTATATGAGGAGGAGGCGGAGAATTCACGTCAGCTGTGTTTGGCCATCAAGTGGTCTTTCAGACTGGATGTGCTACGATGAGAACTCAGTTCAATACAATACACAGATAACTTAGGTCTTGTTAATCGTCATGCGATCAAATTTCAGTGTGCAAAAAAACATGCTGAAAGTGGGTCGAGGGACAGTTTTTTACAACCTTCAGCACTTTTCAGTCTGTCTCTTAACACATTGAATTTACAAACTGATGTCGTACAAGTAGATCAAATAGTCTGCTTATGAAGTTAAAAATGTGAGTTGAAAAAAACAAGGCTGTCACAAAAAGTCCCATCTTAGAGTAGACATTAACAAGAAAAATAGATAGTGTGGAAATAATTAAAAACAAGCAGATGGGATTTTAAACATAATTATCTTAAAAGTGTTTAATATATCAAGCTAAGATTTTACACATATCTTCACAAATATCCATATTTTATGCGATACAAATTACAGGCAAATTAGAGATAGTTGAGCAGAAATTGTGTTAAAAATATATTCGAGATGGAATGACCCC